>CP130733.1:41044922-41211949 GCA_030553155.1 Nippostrongylus brasiliensis
GATTCGAGAGGTTTAGAATACCCTCAAACATACCCGAAAACATACCGCGTTGAAGTCGAGCGTGGTCATGCCGAGCATCTCTTGTAGGGTGCTATAGTGCCAGAGCTCCTTTTCCTGATCCACAAACACCCGGTGATTCTCGAAAGGATGGGAGTCCTGCAATCAGAGGTGGATAGATAGCGTTTTACAAGTTTCCTTTTTTCTTTTCTTTTGTGGTTCTAACAAATATTCTTACAAAAGCACCTACAAACAAATAAAAAGTGATTTGAGAGGAAATATTGCCGAGAGAGAGAGGGAGAGGGAAATAGAGAGATGGAGGGAGAAGGAGTAAGATAGGGAAGAGAGAAGGAAAGCCAGAGGGTAAGGCCATGAAAGTGATGACTATAAATGATTCAAACCACTCACTGCATAAAACCCACAACAACTATGCTTCTAACCCAAGTAAAAGAAGTAAAAACGAGTAGTCCTGTCATTTAACTACAAGTAGAAACACCCAGAAAATTAATAAAACAGAAAACAAAAAGAAAAAACAACAAAGAATAATGACTGATCACTTTGCCCATAAAAAAATGAAAAAAAAAACAAAAAAAGAACAATAATTGATCACCTTGTTGAGAAAATGCACGACAGCGTCTCCATAGAGGCGAGCCTTGATGCTGTCGACAGCGATCGGTTTCCTAGCGAAGATGAATACTGAGCCCTTAAGTGCAACAGCCCTAACCAATAACAATAACTAATTGAACAACATAAAAAACTATTGGAAACGCAAAATTTTAAAAAATATAGGAAAAATCGGAAACTTTAATATTAGTAACTGCAATATGTCGACACTGGCTCACCTCCCGACAAGTCAAATGTTAGAAATAGATAATTTTTCAATCGAACGAAATATGAAACGAAGGAAATTAGCAGCTGAGCTTTCTTCGACGACAAAAGTGCTGCTGGATAAATGATAAATAACTGTAAAAACAATAAAAACACGTTATTCAAAGTTGATACCACTTGAAATTTCGGAAACTTCCCAACTTGACAGCAGTTTCTTCTTCCTAATTGATTTCTTTTTATGTAAAACTTGTTGGTTTAGCTTCATTCGTTTGTTGTGTTAGTGTTTTTCTCATGGTGTTTGCTTGTTTTATTTCTGTTCATTGGCGCGTCATATTGACGTACAAATTAATAAATAAATAAATAAATAAATAAAAAAATAAAAGCAGTGTAGATTAGCTTTGATTGATAATAATTTATGGTATTGCTTGAACGGACATGATCCCATCGATCCCTCTCCATTGTAGACTCTCACGACGCATTTCAGGACATGTTAGTTTTCAGAACGTCGACAGGAACAGAAAGGAAGGATCGAAAATTATTACCCACAGCATACCATGGTATTGCTTAGGCTTACGGTAACATAACTACCATAGGATTAGTCTGCCATGGTGTCAATCTTCTTTTTTTCATCTAAAAAATAAGCAAAATTGTAAAAATAGTAAAGGTAAAGGTGTCGGCGTTGATCAGTCCCCGAAGGTCGCGCCACGCATTCGTGTTCCACTCAGAATCGTCGTAGGCATGGTGAACGGGTAAATGGCCTATATAATGACTTGCGGAGCCAGTCCCCAAGCCAAGTCTGGCACCAGTTTACCCGAGCCCGGAGGTATAAAAGACATGGCTAGCCCTGGTGGGGACTGATCGCTCGACCGTGCGGGTGTCAGTAGCGCCTCGTATCACTGTAGCACGCGCTCCAATTGTATGTAAATCACTCAACGGCCAAGGAGTAGAAAATTGAGGTGAAAAGTCCTTGAACGATCAGAGGTAGCGAAACACTGGAAAAATAAAAACTCGATTGCCTGAGGGAGGTTGGCGCGCTCGATTACGGTAGGGTTTACTCTTTTCCTCTCTAGGATTTTACACTCCTCCACCACCCACACCCCGGAAAAGAGTAAAATAATAAAAATCACAATAGAAAAATGCAGTTGGGAAGAAGAGCCGTCGTCCATTTTTCTGATGAACATAGCACTATCATTAGAAGATCTACTTCTGGTGTTCTTTACTGCTTTTAGAGAGGCTATTTACTGCTTTTTTTCACTACCTCTGATCATTCAAGGACTTCATTTTTCTACTTTTCGGCCAGTGAGTGATTTACGTACATGGGGGACATTTATTAAGCGAGTCCTCTGAACAGCTTTGCAGTCCTTACGAGGGGTTTGCTCGCCCGGGTACTGTAACCGCCCGTTAAAACGAGGCTTTTTTCGTTTTTCGTGTTTTCGAATGTTTTTATGCATTCCGTACAGATTCAAATGCGAAAAGTACGAATGTAGGATGACGCATCGTTTTAGTGCCTCTAAATGGACTCGCATCCGATTCTAAATGCGGACTTAATTCGCCGGACCCGTAAAAACCTCCGCGCCATCTTCTTGTCATACGGAACAGCTATAAAATCGGCCAAATTCCCACGATTCCCCACGGCGAAAGAAGAAAACAATGCTCACTTCTTATCTTTTTCATAGAGGATGACTCCATTGATTGATACATTTCGAAAAAAATGAAAAAAATAGATAATAATGGTGTTAACTTCATTCAAGTCATGAAAAACTAACCGTCACCGACTGGCCAGGCAAATAAACGTCTCGATCGGTACAGATTTCAATCCAGACGTTATCCATAGCGTTTTGTGGCTCCGTGGCACCAGGCACTAGGAAGAAAAGAGAAATTTTAAAGAAAAAATAGAAAAACAAATAAAAAATGCGAAAAAAATCACGAAAAAGTGGTACGGTCAAAACAGATGGATCCACTTTTCCGGATAATTAGGAAGTTTGTGTAAGAACAACAGACAAAAAACCAAAAACAAAGCTACGCAGCTGTTGAGTGATTATGCCCTTAGGGCAACTCCGCACTAGCTACATCACCTTTTAAAGAAACCTCTTTAGACCTACTGGTTAGATCTACTAGTTTAAGGCACTGAAAACTCTTCACA
This sequence comes from Nippostrongylus brasiliensis, assembly GCA_030553155.1. Lineage (NCBI taxonomy): Eukaryota > Metazoa > Nematoda > Chromadorea > Rhabditida > Heligmosomidae > Nippostrongylus > Nippostrongylus brasiliensis. Next base: position 41,047,891 of record CP130733.1, read on the forward strand.
TAGTTTAATCGATCTTTAATATAATCGATCTTAACCAAAAGATCCTTCAGCTCTAAAAATGGTCTTTGTGTTAGTTCTACCAAGCACGGTAACCACGCCCCTTCGGTAACCCCGCCCAGACGAGTGAAAGCATTGGGGATGGTTCTCGTATGAACATAGTGGACCACTGAAAATATTCCCTAGTTATATCCATCTCAGGGCGTGCGTACAATGGTAAGAGGGGCTACTTCCGCCTACATGCTCGAGAGATCAATCTTCACCTGGGCTAACCAAGCGACTTCTCCTTCCCTCAGGGTGAGGAAATTTGGTACTCGGCCTCATTCCAAATGGTTGACGAAGGCGTGGCGCAACCCTGAGGAAACTGATAAACTCCGACGACATCATTCTTCACCTTCATCTCTATCCAATCAGCTTAACATCCTTTATCGAGCTCATCTGAACCGGAAAACATTTGTTCGAAAACAAACGAGAAAGAAGAGAGAAAAACGAGAAATAAAGTTTCTCGAATTACCTCAATTCTACCTAATTCTCTCGTAGTACACCCTTGCTCGGTTCTAACTACGGTAACCGTCAAACGAGCGAAGATTTGCTAGGTTTACCCTCAGTGCAAATTTCCGTTTCTTCAACGGTAAATGTGCACTATAATTAGTTTTCCGCTTGCACTTTTATGAGCTTTTTGTCGAACTGGCTCCGGGACATTGTTTGCCGTAGTACTGACGGAGCAGATTTCACCGAAATCACACACACTCACCAGCAAACAATCTGGATTTTACGGCTTTTCAATGATGAATCAGCAAATCATACAGAAATTCAGGATTAAAAAGCGGTTAGAGTAGGTATTCTACGAGAAATATCCTCGATTTTTTGATTTTAACTACAGGGTGACCCAAAAAATGTACCCACTGTTTGAAATGTCATGACTTTAGCGACAGTTAACCAATCGAAACGAATCATAGCTTGGATGAAAGCTAAGAAAAAAGAAAATTATCTGGTTTGTGTTTGGTGAGAATAGCGCCATGTACTTGACCGAGGCCTCGGATTTTTAGACCTGATTGATTGTGCACGGGTTATATGCTTGCTCTATTTTGGTCGTAAACATGTGATATCGCTGCTATGAGTTACTTCTGAGGCAGTGAACATATCGACTTGCCGCAGCTTTTGGTTAAGCATGGAGCAACATCAATATCGATCAATAATTGTAACCGCTGTTTGAGAAGCTAAGCCTCGTCCGACATGGCGCAATCCTGGAGCTTGGATGAAAGCTGAGGAAAAAGAGAATTTTCTGGTATGTGTTTGGTGAGGAGTACGCCATGTTGGACGATGTTTAGCTTCTCAAGCAGTGGTTACAATCATTGATCAATATTGATGTTGTTCCATGCTTAGCCAAAAGCTGCGGCAAGTCGATATGTTCACTGCCTCAGGAGTAACTCACAGCAGCTATATCACCTGTTTACGACCAAAGTAGAGCAAGCATATTTTCAACTCATGCACTATCAATCAGGTCCAAAAATCTGAGGCCCCGGTCGATCTGTACTTAAGCACATGGCGCAATGCTCACCAGGCACATACCAGAAAATTTCCTTTTTTCTTAGCTTTCATCCAAAAGAGAGAAGAGTAGCTGCGCTATGAATGGTTTCGATTGTTTCACGTTCGCCAACGTTATGGCATTTCAAACAGTGGGTACATTTTTTGGGACACCCTGTATATTCTGGTGTATGATTACGTCGGAAATCTCTCACTGACAAACTCCGTCTGTCAAGCAAAACAGCTCACTGGCGACTACCTCTGCTAGAAGGGAACCAGCTAGACACTCACCAGACAACTCGTTTAAGATTCCTCCAGAGTTCTGGTCAATGTCAGCAGCTCTTGTTGTTGCACGTTCTCCCAGGTGAATTGTGCAATGCCACACCGCTTATCTGGAATCAGCATTTTAAGCAGGTGATTTTTACAGAGACAAACAAGACGGTTTTTTACAGTGAAAAAGAAGACAAAAAACAGATGTGGGACTACTGTGAAACTCTAGTTTTATTACCGTATCTTACGGATCACCATTAATTATACTACAATTTGAAGGGCGCGCGTGGTGCGGTGGTAAGAGGCGCTGCTAACACCCGCACGGCCGACCGATCCTCGCCCGGCCCAACCAAGCATTCCATCCCTCCGCAGTCGGGTAAGTTGGTACCAAACTCTTCTGGGAAGGTAAAAACACTGATCTGGTATAGTGGCTGGCCCCCGCAAGTCATTATGTAGGCCAAACACGCATTTACCTGGCCTATACGATTCTGAATGGAATACGAGTGTACGGCGCGTCCTTCGGAGACTGACCAACGATGACACCTTTACCTTGACCTTTTTCAGAATTTGAAGCCTCTATACTGGCTGTAAGACGAACACTTGGAAAAGGTAAACGGTAAAGGCGTTCGACGTTGATCAGTCCCGGACATCGCGCATACGTCTTCCTTTCGAAATCGTTGAATGCGTTTTTTTACAGAGACTTGCGTGGGCCAGCCGCTATACCAAGGAAGTGCTTTTACCTTCCCAGACGTGTCTGGTACCAATTTACCCCATCCCCGAGTTATGGAAGGTTTTGTTAGCCCGGGCCGGGATCGAACGCTCGACCGTGTGGATGTCAGTAGCGCCTCTTATCGCTGCACCTCATGGGCCCCTCACTTACCACATTAATGATAGCATTATGTAGTTATTCCGCTGAAAACAGCTTCACTGAATCTACCTTCGCCTCAATTCGAAATGAAGTCCTCATTGACAGGTTGCATTAATGATAGCATTAGAGTTGAAAAATCTTCCTGGACTTCCGCCTTCGCATTATATGGGTGGAAGGTACCGTCAATTTTTATCGAACGTAGAAGATAAAGCCCTTAACACTTGAAGCTTGTCCGTGAAGGTAGATGTTGTAACGATGGTGCTCGAATCACAGAACAAAACTGCTCGATGGTGCAGTGGTCTAACATCGCGGTGCCTCGGATAGTCCCAAGACGCGAGATCGAATCCCGCCTGAGCCGCGATTTTTGTGACGATCCTGACACCATCAATACAACGTCTACTTCTAGTATGATTACGATAATTTCTCGAACATTCGTAAATCGGAGATTTCATAGACAAGCCGAAGTTGTTAATGACTTTACCTTAACCTTTGATAACGAGAGGCGGTACTTTTCACACTTTATAACAATGGGAAGACGGAAAAAAATGATTTAATAAATAAATAAATACTGAAGCGCGAAGAAAATGAGGGAAAAGAGAAAATTCCTGCTGGGCGGCCATCGCTGATTTTCAAAAATCACGAACAATACAAATAGTACAAACGCTTTCCAAAGAGCGACAGCCTCACAAAGCACCGGAGATTATTCCGAACCGTATGGCGATGGCTTCGTGAATTCGAATGTCGTCTGCCGATCGCCGCTAATTTATGCGTATCGATGTGATTTGTGAAGTGTGAACCATTAATACCCTGGCGATCGGAACGTTACAAATGCAATACCATGCGATAGACAGAATCGATGTGCAACAACTGGGTTAAAGATAACCCCACAATCAATGACTGCCGCCTCGCTGCTGCTGCTGCTGCTGCTGCAGGAGGTTGTCCGTCGGGGCGATCGGTGAGAGCCGGTCCGCGAAAAGCGAATGCAAAAGCGAAAGGAGCCGGACGAACGGCTGGAACCACGTGTAAGAGGCTGAACGACGACACGGCCAACGGCTAGTCAACGCAGAAGCTTCACCGATACCCAGGGGTTTCTTGTGGGTTTAAGAGAGCCTAAGGGCTCGTTTAGACGCCTCGCGACGAAAATGCAAAATTGAAGCGCAATCAATAATTAACGTCCTTGATCGAATTTGCTCCTTTGCATTAGTGCCGCAGTCCGGTGGCGCATCATATAGGCAAACTCACTGGTCGTTCGGGGTTTTTTAGAAGGCTGCTATTCCTTATTAAAGGACATTTTGACGAAATTCACTTTTTTTTTCGTTTAATTTCTTCCCTGTGTGATTATATGACGCATTTTTTGCTTAGACGCGGCGCCACCGGACTGCGCCACTAAGGGCTTGTTCAGACGACGCGCGTCGAAAATGCAATAGAAGCTCAATCAATAATTAACGTCATTGATCGAATTTGCTCCATTGCGTTAGTGGCGCAGCCCGGTTGCGCCTCATATAGGCAAAAAAATTAGGCATATAATCACATAGGAAAGAAATTGAACGAAAAAAGTGAATTTTGTCAAAATTTCCATTAATAAGGAATAGCAGCCTTCTAAAAAACCCGAGCGACCAGTAAGTTTGCCTATATGAGGCGCAACCGGACTGCGCCACTAATGCGAAAGAGTAAATTCGATCAAGGGCGTTAATTATCGATTGAGCTTCGATTTTGCATTTTCGACGCGCGTCGTCTGAACAAGCCCTAACGCAAAGGAGCAAATTCGATCAATGACGTTAATTATTGATTGCGCTTCGATTTTGCATTTCCGCCGCGCGGCGTCTAAACGAGCCCTAAAGGTAGCTGCGCGTGGTATAGTGGTAAGAGGCCCTACTGACATCCGCACGGTCGAGCGATCAATCCCCGCCCGGGCTAACAAAGCCTTCCAACCCTCCGAGGTCGGGTAAGTTGGTAGCAGACGTGTCTGGGAAGGTAAATGCACTGACTTGGTACAGCGGCTGGCCCTGCAAGTCATTGTACTGGCCAAATACGCATTCACCATGCTTCTACGATTCTGAATGGAACGCGAAAGCACGGCGCGTCCTTAGAGGAATGACCAACGCCGAGACCTTTATCTTTACCTTTATCTCATGAAGATCATCTGGTTTCATAACTGGCCTGGCCAAAATTGAAAAGAAGGCTGCACAGCGCTAATCAAGCCCCCAAAGACGCGCCATGCATTCGTCTAAGAGTCGGAATCGTCGAATAACGGTGAATGCGTATTCGGCCGATTCCACGACTTCCACGACTTGCGGGAACCAGCCGCTTTTTCACTTATAATTAATGCTCTGGTGTAAGCATGATAATGAAACTATTGCGATCCCACTACACAATAAGCGAAACCCAAGAGATGTTTGTCATGGATGGCTCATATGGGTCCCGCCGCGATAGTCTCTTACCTTACACCAAATGCACCCACAGCAGAAGTTGGCGAACAGAAGTTGGCGGCCGATGGGCCGATGGAAAGGTGGTAAAAGTATAAACCAGGTAGAGAAAGAAGTTAAAAAGAAAGTGCACGGTATGAATGAGATGATAGGAAACACGAAAAGGCCTATACATTGACTTCCGGCCCGACCAACAAGGAATAGAAGCCTATCAATCGATCAACTCAGCAACTCTCCTGGCCTGACCGATCCTGAACTTTCCAACCAGGTGAAAAAAGGACGAGAGCGCACTGAGACGATTCGGCGGCGCAGAGTCCGGCGGGTCAGATTCCTTGGAAAAGCACGATAGCACAGTGCTGATAACGGTCTGTTAGTCAACGAAACGCAGCAAAACAACGATGGCTGTGCGACCGATGACGACAAACAACAGCCGACAGTTCCTCAGCAGCGCCGAGCTGAGGTGAAATTGGAGCGCTCGGTCGTTTAGTCGGCTAGATTGACAGAAATACCCATGGAGGGTAAACCGGCGCGACCTCATGATCGTCTAGGCGCCGTATTTTCCACCGGTGCTAAACAACCAAAAAAGAACGGCTCGTAAATGCGATTTGGAACGATACGAGCTGAGCAAACAGTGGCCGATCGGACGGGAAGAAATAGGAGGCCTTTTTCGACGGAAAACCGTTTTCGGCAGGGGAAGTTAACAGATTTATCGCATGGTTAAAAGCAAAAGGTAAAGGTAATCGGCATTGATCAATACCATAAGGACCGCCGCTACATCCGTGTTCCACTCAAAATCGTAGGTGCCTGGTGAATGTGTATTTGATCTGCACAATGACTTGCGGGGCCGACCGCTACACCAAGTCAGTGTCCTTACCTTCCCAGACAAGTCTGGAACCGATTTACCCGATCCTGTAGGGATAGAAGGCTTGGTTAGCCGGGCCGTGATCGATCGCTCGACCGTGCGGGTGACAGCAGCGCCTCTTGCCACTGTACCGCGCGCGCCCTCCAAATTCTGGTACACTTAATAGTAATCCGTAAAATACGTAAATAAAACTAGAATTTCACAGTAACAGTCCCATTTCGAGGGACAAGTCTGGTACCAATATACCCGATCCCGGAAGGATGGAAGGGTAGGTTAGCTCGGGCGTGAAGCGATCACCACAGTACAACGCGGCCCACCGCATGATTAACTCCCCCTAAATATTCTTGGCTGGAGTGTGTGGATTTCTATTGCCGCTGGGCATTCTCCGGACCACCACGAAGAGGTCCCAGAAAAGCTAGTCAGCTTCCGACACCACATTTTAACCACAATGGTCCCTCGACGATCGGAAGAAATTGAGGCGGAACGGTGTTGACCGGAAAATAGGGGTGTTCAGGGAGGAAAATGTCTCCCTGAATGCTCCCTAATTATGAGGAGGAAGACGCGACAAAAACGAGAGAGAAAGGATGAAAAGGGTTTGGCTTAGGAATGTTTGAAGCTTTCTTGGTGTTATGGTTCAACCTGGGTATACCACTCGTGAATTTGGACCCTGGAAGACTTCTCCGATAGGGTCTAATGGTGACTATTGGAAATGAACGTCTCATCGTTAGGCAGGTAAGGAGCTGGGTAAAGAAAGTAGCCGAGGGGAACGTGGTGGGTTAACATACCCCCAGCCAAGGCGGAATTAAAACAACATTTCAAGCATTTCCGCGGTACTATCATTCTAATCTATCACACTCCAGTTAGCCATTTTCCTTACCCAGCTTCTTACCTGACCGAGACGTTCACTTTTGCCTTACCAGTAGTCACCAATCGGTCGAGGAGTCTTCCGGCGTCTGAATTCATGAGTGGTTAACCCAGGTATAACCACCACACGAGGGAAGCCTTAAACTTCCTCTTCTTACTCCTTTTTCACTCCTTATTTATTTATTTTTATTTATTCATGCGCCATACTGCGTGCCATTTTGTAGAATCAAACAAAATAACACTAAACTCGGAATAGCAGCTCAAAACAACCTCAAATGAACAAATCATGTGCGCAACTGAGCCTCATTGGGAATACAGAAATTCACTATACCAGGCGGCAAGCTTTGGACTACACTAATATACCAACTAAGGCTTTTTGCTCTTTGTTCCTCCTCCTCCTCTCCAATTAGGTAGTATTCAGATCAGAGGGAAACATTTTCCTCGCTGAACGCCCTAATTTCTCGGTCAACGCCGTCCTGCCCCAATTTCCTCCAATCGTCGAGGGATCGCGGCGGTTGAAATAGGGATCGCATACGGCTTCTCGTTCCGTCACCAAAAATCAGAGGCGTTTGAAGGCGATCTGAACCGAGCGCACGACGTCAGTCATTAATCCATTTGTCGTTTTCAATTTTTCTCGAGATTTAGCGAAACTACATAATCGCCAGCACGGACTGGAATGGAATCGCATTCCTCTGATGTGAAAAGCAACGACGATTGACGAGAGGAACTTTCTCTACAAAAGATTAAGGCGCTCTATCTCCACCGCCTCCTCACTAGGAAGGTCAGTGAGCGTACTCCGAAGATTCCGAACGAGACCTATACAGTTTTGTAGAGCATCGAGCGGGGATCACAGCAATATAGTTTATTTTTGCTGAGCGCCAATGGGTGGTCCGAAAATCGCAAAAAAACCACTGCCCTGTAGAGGCGCTGATCAGTCCCTGTGAGAGGCCAACTCCGGTGTGCCTACCTTGCTCAGTGGTGTCGCAGCGGATTGTCGTTCAGAGGGTCATGGGTTCGAATTCTTTTGGTATGTTTTTGTTTTGCGTCAATCGCATTGATGTCAAATCGTGCTCATTTTGCGATTGACGCAAAACAAAAACACGCCAACAGGATTCGAACCCATGACCCTCTGAACGACAATCCACTGCGATACCACTGAGCCATTTAGGCACACCGGAGTTGGCCTCTCACCTCAGGGGCTAGTTAGCGCCTCTCAAGGGTGGTGGTATTTTGCGATTTTTGGACCACCCATTGGCGCTCAGCAAAAATAAACTATATTGCTGTGATCCTCGCTCGATCCTCTACAAAACTATATAGGTCTCGTTCGGAATCTTTGTGACACGCTCACTGACCATCCTGGTGAGTTCTACTCTAAAGTTCTAGAATGATGAAAGAATTGAGAATCAGCATCTCAATACCAGAAAATTAAACGAAATCGCCAGTGGCAATAAGTAAAAAAAACAAAAAATGGAAATATAAACAACGAACCCTACGTTCTCTCGAACACTGAAACGATAGAGGATTGGAATCGCTCAAGGGCATCTTATTATTGATGCATACAGAGCGAAATGGGACCAATCATACCCAACAATAATTCCGAACAAAAATCGATTCAAAACATGAAAGAACAGAGCCGTGCACACCACACTACCTAGCCATCCCGACACCTGGAGCAGAACCAGTCCCGACCGGAAGAAAAACTGCACTACAATTCAAAACTCGACGGTAAACCTGCCCGAGGAGATCCAAGGCAAGATTGCCGGTGAAAGCGGTACAGCGTCGAAAGACAAAGCGACGGATAAGCGACACCGATGAGTTTTTCCAAAAGTGAAACATAAATGGGGGTTTAGAGGCAATTTACGGGATGAAATGACATGAAATGAGGCGCCAGCCATGTATACGAATAAAAATCTGTCAAACAATCGTCTTGGAAATTTTGACAATATCAACGACACTATTTGACCGGGAAACACCCTCGCCATAGGCCATACGTTCTTACCGCAAATAATTAAATTAATTATAAAATCGAAACTATAGATTCCAGCTTGGACATCACCTTTTCAGTCGAACTCCTTTGAGCGATCCAGCGTCTAGGATGTCCCAGAAGTGTCCAAATCCATCCCTTAGAAAAAGCTAGTTAGTAAGCTCTTCTACACGCTCCCTAGAGCAAATCCGTCAGGCAAACCGAAACTCACTCATTAAAAACCTACTTCCTACTATGTAATAATCGAGACCGCGATGTTCGTAATGGGTAGCTCATAAGGGTCCCGCCGCGATTCCCCGGTACCGTACTCCCAGGGACGCATTTCGTCAGTTCAGCTCGCCGTCTTTTGCTATTTGTTCATCGTTTTATTTCGAATTTTTTTTTTACTTAAAATCTTTATTCCAGTGTATTAGTGGTAAGTCTTTGTTTTTATTTATTATGCATTTAGCAGCCGTTTGTCGGCCGGCAGGCCGCTGAATGGCTGGCTACAAATATCTAATACCTTCCTGGGCGCGCGTGGTACAATGGTAGGAGGCGCTTCTGGCACCTGTACGGTCGAACGATCGATCCTCGCCTGGGCTAACCAAGACTACCATATATTCGGGGTCGGGTTAATTGGTACCCGACGTGTCTGGCAAGGTAAAAACGCTCCCGCAAACGCTATAGCGACTGGCCCCGCAAGTCACTGTATAGGCCAAATACGCATTCACCATGCCTCTACGATTTCGAACGGAAGATGAGTGCACGGCGCGCCCTTGAGGGAATGATCGACGCCGACACCTTTACCTTTTACCTGTTGCCAACAATATTACCTGCGTTCTCCTTCTGGGCCCAGATTCATGAACGGACGAGCGGTCTCCGAAACCGCAGCGTAGCCAGAACCCAGAACCAGACGGCAGAGTCGATGAGAGATTGAGTTTAACATAGAAAGTTTAGGATAAGTCGACAAAGGTGAGCGCCGTTCGGGCTATATCTCGGGGTTTATCGGAGGTTTACCAATAATGAATCTGGGTCCTGAATACTTATGCGTGGTGTTTAATTTGCACCCTTTTCCCGCACCGTCGCTCTAGCCTGGAGCAACTGTCGTTCATCCTGGGGTCAGCCATCGAAAATCGCTCCGAGGGGCATCAACTGCTCGGCAGGGGAAAGCCCCGCGGATCGACAGATGCTCGACCGGATCGGGAACCCATTCTCTTGGCCCATTATTGGATTTCCCCGTGGAGCACTTGCCCGTGCTGCTGTCGCCCGTGCACTTGCCCGTGCTGCCCAAGTAGGGGCTCAGGGATAATCGATTTTTAGTGAATCGATCGATTCACTAAAAATCGATTATCCCTGAGCCCCTACTTGGGTAACTGAATAGCTCAATAATTCCTTGTAAACATCTCACCAACCAGCCTTCAACAAGGGAACATGGAATCATATCGGTCTACCCTTTTCATACCCAACGGTTATCTTCACCCCTAATCATACCGTGGATCCTGCTGAGACCGTAGGACAGGATCCGACGCCCTCAAGATACCACTGGGTTAACCTATACCTGAAGCTATACCCTAGAAAGGTATGTCTTCATCGCGATGGACAATAATTTGACACAAAGCGATACCCTGCAGGTAATGTAAGCAAACAACAGCATTCTTGGACCGATTCCTGATTTTCCTCCATTGTTAATCTTTTCCCAACTCAAGGGCTCTCCCAATTTTAGTGGAACCACAAAAATTATCGTCATAACTTTTAAAGGAGACTCAAAATTGAAGAAAATCAGAAATCGGTCGAAAAACGCTGTCATTTGATTACATTACAAGCAGGGTATCGATTTCTGTCAGTTTACTGTCCGTTTACGATAAGTCATACCTCTCTAGGGTATGGCTGCAGGTATAGGTCAATCCAATGGTATCTTGAGGATGGTGAATCCTATACTCCAATCTCATCAGTGTCCATGTGCACGATTAGGGGTGAAGATTTCCGTTGGGTATGGACCAAGGTCGACTGTAGCCTTAGGATTCCATGTGCCCTCGTTGAAGGTCAGTAGGTCAGGTGTTTACAAGGAATTATTGAGCCACCTAATTACCCGAGTAGGGGTCGAGGGCCCCCATTCATCATTGGTAAACCCCGATAAACCCCGAGATATAGTCTGTGAACGGCGCGCACCTTTCTCTACGTATCCTAAGCTTCCTATGTTGAACGCAATCTCTTATCGACTCTGCCGTCTGGTTCTGGCTGCGCCGCGGTTTCGGAGACCGCTGATCCGTTCGTGAATGTGGGCCCAGGGGAGTCGAGAAGTCGTTCTCCTCCCTCTTAAGCGGCTTCCTTCGAGAATTCTACGATCGAACACCAATCGATCGATGGAAAACCTCCGATGTCGGGTGATTTTTGATCGCCTTCCACTCCGTTTCAAAGCGCTTTTCACCGGAATCTCTCGCGTTTTTCGTTGCTTCAGCTGTCCCCAGCGTCAATCCGGTCTCTCCGAGGGATGGTAATCTTTGATCGGAGCATGTTGCATGTCGGCGAACATTATTTATTCTGACGGGCAGCGACACGTCGTCGATCGCTCCCCTGACCACCACGACCCGGCATCGATCGCGCCATCCTTATCAGTCGGATTCGCTGAGTTGGAGGCCATCCCCACCCCGACGGTGTTCCGACTTTTTACGACCTTTTTCATCCACTTCTTTAGATAAACTTTGCTATTTTAGCACGTCAAATACTATATTCCGACAAAGCGTAGTTTAAAGCTTCGATGGCTATTGAAATTTTTACAAAATATACAAAAATCTCACCTGTGCTAGCCATGTGGTCGTTCTGCTTCAAAGCCTGTTCAGTTCTTCTGCAGCCGATTTTTGTCTACCTAAACTTTTAACGTGCTAGAATTCGTCGCGGCAAAATGTCTATAATTTCCACTTCTTTCAAATATTAGAATTTATTCGCCTAATTTTCCTTGAATCTAAGCCACTGATCATCCTTAATCCTGAAAAAAAATACGCCTTTCCAAGATGAAGTGCTCCTTTTTATGGTAAAGTTGAACTTTGGAAAAAATTCACACGAAATTCAAGAATTTCACATCAAATTCTTTGAACAGAGGCAAAATTTCTTATCTAAAACTTCTACGCAACCCCATCGGTAAACATTGCTATGTCTGTGATTCCCAGGTGTTGTCATACAATGCACGTTCATCCCTGGCACTGACCACCAATCGCCGCGTCCTCTGCGTCTCTAGCCTGCTGCGCAGCTCTGCTGCCGAGTATAATTGCACCCTTTGATGTTAGCAGCTCTGACCACTTTCCTTTTCTACACGATAAAACAGGTTGACGTGGTGAAAACACGTTCGACGTGTACGAACACGTTCGCGCCACGGGCAAACTCAAATCGATTTTTGTTCCTCCCTCATCCTTTTTTTGTTTCACGTTTCATCTTCATTCTTTTCTCTTTGTTGCTTTTCATCCCTAAACGTTCTACTCACATACTATACAGTTTCCATAGGATTTTCTCTCATTTACAAGGAAAAAATTGCCACCATGTTCCTGGCTGCTGATGTGGGCGAGATCTGTCACCAAAGAAAATCAGTTTTTATAATTCATTAGATGCCTTGTAACTATGTATTGATCTTATCACTCGCCATATTATACAAGCAGTTTTCTTCCACCTTATGGAGGACTATTTCGCTGTATTGTTTGCACGTTCTTTTGTTTTTCTTTTTGTCATACCAGCCATTCAGCGGCCTGCCGGCCGACAAACGGCTGCTAAATACATAATAAATAAAAACAAAAACTGACCACTAATAGACTGAAATAAGGATTTGAAATAAAAGAAAAAAGTTTTAAAATAAAACGATGAACAAATAGCAGCATAGCAATATAGCAATAGCGGCGAGCTGAACTGAAGAAATGCGTCCCTGGGAGTACGGCAATCGCGGCGGGACCCATATGATCCACCCATTACAATCATCGCGGTCTTGCTTATTATATAGTAGGATTCTGCTTGAATGATAGAGTGAGCGATAAGACCAGTACAGAGTTATAAGGAACTTAATGAATAATGAAAAAAAGTTTTCGACTCTCATTTGCAACTCTCATTCACAGCAGCAACAAGGAACAGGTTGTAATTTTTTGCTAGTATTTTTTTTGCGAATAAGGTAAAACTTTTCGTACCCGGAATTGAATATAGATATTTCCCCGACGAGCTCGTTTTGTGTAAGATTGACGGAAATTTGAGAAGTGGAAAACAAACGTCCAGAGCCCCCAGGCAATATAGAGCTGCTACTCCTATCGTAATTAATTTTTTGTTCAGCAGAAGTGCATGAAGAGCACTATTCGCTTAATTTTCCCCTCTATTTGAAAATGATCGCTTTTTTTTCGTCAAATTGTTGTTATCGAGCCGTCATTGAAGTGAGCGCCATTTATTTTCGTATTCCTTTTCCTAAGGAACTGATCGAATATCACCTTTATTTTTTTTACTTTTTCGGTATTTCGAGCCCTTTTCTCACTAAGCCGATTCAGGTATGCGATGGAGCTTAACCTTGCAACGGAATTTCCTACCGTTAGCCAGCCAACTGTCCATACCCGTCCTCGGTAAAGCACCGAAAAGAGTCACAGCAGACGAGGCCGTTGCCGGAATCACTTCGGGTAATTTTATCTCTACGACATTCCACATTGAATAACGTACCATCACACGAGCGCGCGTAATTCAGTGATAACAGGCGCTACTGACACCCGCACGATCAAGCGATCGATCCTCGGACAAACAAAGCCTTCCATCCCTCCGGGGTCGAGTAAGCTGATACTGGACTTGTCTGGGAAGGAAAAGGCACTTACTTGATATAGCGACTGGCACCCGCAAGTCATTGCATAGAGAGAATACGCATTCACCGCGCACTATGATTCTGAATGGAACACGAATGCGTGGCTCGTCCGTAGTTTGTTGATCAACCCCGACACCCTTACCACATTTACCACCCTACTTCACGATTTCTACCGCCTCTAGACAGTTCCTTCCAACAAGGGGATTATCGGTAGTACCAAAGACCTAGGGGCCCGCGTGGTACAGTGGTAAGAGGCGCTGCTGACACCCGCACGGTCGAGCGATCGATCCGGGTCCGGGCAAACCAAGCCTTCAATCCCTCCGGGGTCGGGTAAATTGGTACCAGACTTATCTGGGAAAAGTCACTGACCTGGTCTGGCAGCTGGCCCCGCAGTTCATTGTATAGGCAAAATACGCATTTACCAACCCTCTACGACTTGAATTAAACACGAATGCGGCGGCGCGTCCTCAGGGGACTGATCAACGCCGGCACCTTTACCTTTACCTTTCCAAAAGGGTCGTGCACAGTCGACGACCAACGCGACACGGCACTGATAAGAGATAGCGGCCGGTGTCGCATTGATCGTGTCGCGCTTGTCGTATACGACAAGTGCGACAAGCCATTTGCGGTGCCGAAGTCGCCGCATGCGGCTAGTAGGACACCGCGTGTGCGGCGTCGTGTCGTACAGGGTTGTGTGGAATTGCGTGCGAGAAACACGCGCTTTTGCACCAATCCTTTTTTTCTTTTTTTTTTCTCGCTCGAAAATAGTATTTATTACCTTCGTTTAAAAAACTTGGCAAACTTTTGAATTTTCCCCAATAACCCACATTCGCTTCCCAAATGGCACACGTCATACGAGAAACAACGACGAAAAACAAGAAAAAACGAGAAAATAGCTTAAAAAAATTGGCAGGGGTGCGCTCAAAACAGCTGACGGCCCGCCTATCGAGTGCAGCGTACGCAATTTGCGGCCGCCGCAGCAAACTTTACGCTCATTCGCGCGCGGCGAACAGTGCTGCGATTTGTCGTGTCGCATTGGTCGTCGACTGTGCACGACCCTAAAGACTTAAACCGTCTATCTACTATGTGGTGTTGCGGGGCTTCACCGTAGATCACAAAAATGTATGTATCCTGTTTCTCCGGAACGGATGGACAGAAAAATACAAGAAATAGGCAAAAAGGTCACCAACATTCCACCGACCTTACCACCACCTCTCTTCAATCACGTACAATCGATCCAGGAAATTTCGTTCAGCAGTTGCAAAAGACCTGGTACGCGTAAAGTGGTTCCAGAAAAGCAAAAAAAACATGATGTCATATTGAAAAACCTTCTCAAACCATAAAGGTAAAAGGCAAAGGTAAAAGTGCAGGCGTTGATCAGTCACCTAAGGATGCGCCGCGGATTCGTGTTCCATTCAAGCCGTAGAGGTATAGTGAATGCGTATTTGGTCTATACTATGACTTGCGGGGCCAGCCGCTATACCAAGTGAATGTCTTTACCTTCCCAGACAATTCCAGTACCATTTTACCCGAGCGCGGAGGGATGGAAGGCTTGGTTACTCCGAGCCGGGATCGATCGCTCGACCGTGCGGGTGTCATTGTCGCCTCTTTCCAATGTACTACGGTCGCCCAAGGAAAAAAGTATAATAAAAACACCATTGTAAGTACTTCGATTACCGTAACAGTATTCTTTGCAGGCAGCCATATTTACGTCCACGCACATTCCTCCACCCCAACCGAGTTGTTGGACGCTCTGTGCAGGCGGGTGGACTCACATGGGCTAACCGATCTCCGGCCCATCCACATCCTTCTCGGAGGAAAAGTTCCATGGGCCGATAAAAAATACCACGGTTGGGCTGAGGCTTTTCTGCCTTTTTTGCCAAAAAATCCGACTCACTGACAACACATTTCAGGGAAAATTCGATCCAACGGGCTCTTTCTTTGCAGCACCGTACGGGCTCTGGTCAAACAAGGTGAACATATTTTTACAGTTTCATATCTTATACGGTTAATTCATTAGTTTAATGTCGCCTAGTTATATAGATGATTTCCCGTGTCGTGATTTCTTTGAAGTTTCAGGTCATGCAGACTACACACCGGTATTCTTATCCGATATGCCCAGCTACTTCTATAATAAAACCTTCCCGGTAGATGTCGCTCTCATATCAGTTAGTCCTCCAGGCGAGATTTTCATATTTTTCTCGGAAAACTACATGATTATTCGAAAAAAAGTACAGTAACCGCCTACACTTCGCCAAAAACTGTGCTTAATTGTTTAAAGAATAAAAAAAGAAGCCTAGCGAAACGCCACAGGTAAATAGCCAAGAAATTGTAGAGTATAGGTTTCTTTTCCTACCTTTTAAATTTAAAATGGAAAAAAACGCGGGTGAAGATTTCAATTTCAGACGAGCAAGGTTTCTGCACGCTCGGCTGTAATGTGGACACTTCAAAAGCGGCGATCGAAGTGGCGACGAAGGTTATCGGTTTGTTTAATAGTTTTGGTAATGATCTTTCCAGGAATGAAATTGATGTATTCAGCTTTTTGCGGCTTTGTTCAACACCTAAGGAACACCCATGGAATGAAAAAACGAAAATTCAAAAATTGTAGAAGTAGGAGTCATCTAAACGAAATAAAGAAGAAACGAAAGGATAAAATCAACTTACCAATCTTTGAAGATATACAGGGCTCGATTGAGATCGGGTGGAGATCGATAACTTCATCGTGCGTGTGGAAACGGCGCCTCCTACCACTTTGCAACGATTGACCACTTTAAAAAAATACTCCAATACGCAATACTCGGATATTTACTCCTTGAAGTATTTATAATAAAGTGAATGCCTAACGCTGAACCCTCCCTGATAAAAGCTCAAAATCATTGGAAATAGGGACCACCTGGATGTGAAACTTTTCCTTCTTTTTACTGTGAAATACTAAGAAATGCAAAGGAACAGACCATCAACACCGGCAACTTCAAAAAGAAAAGATTGGTTATTTCCATTAAATACGTTAGGGATGTCTCTTTTTCTCCGCTTGAGTTACTGACCCGCTGAGCTTTTTTTTGTTTTAATCTAATTTCATTTTTTCTTCTGATTGAGTTTTACCTGCTCTTTGTACCACTAACCATTTCCAGCACGTCGGTGAAAAGGCGTAAGAAAAATAAAATAAATAAATTCGAATTTAAGAAAGATAAATTGCAGACCAGATCAGATCAGATCGCCCAAGGTCTATCTCAGCTTACCTGACTCTGTAGAGACATAAAGCTCCGTTGGCTTCGGCGAATGAATCGTGCGAATGAAAACGACGCCTGCTAACACTTCGCAACGGGGGAGCACTTAACAAGAAATTATCACCCACAAATAGAATTCAGCACGAAATACAATGAGACACCATAAGAATCGTGAAATGGTTACATTTTGTCAAAAGAATTATAAAAGCTCTTATTAAGCAAAAAAAGACTTTATTGCTCCTAATGTTACTATAATAATGTAAATACATAAATAAAGGGTTACCTCTACAGCTGTCGTCAATCCGAACATGCCTCGCACATACGGTAACTCGATGATACATCAGTCTCGGATCGATTGCTTCGTCGAGACCGACAGAGAGTTGTACGCCAAGCCGGAGGGTATGAACGCGTCAGAGGTCTGTCGGTTTTGGGTATTTTGGCGAATCAAAAGTATTCTGCATTATTTACCTACCATTCGTCAGAAAACCGGTTATTGAGACCATAGGTTATCATTATTTTGATAAGTTTTTTTTCAGGAAGAAGTAAAGATTGGCCGACTTATCGCTGATAATTTGGTGGATAACGAGTCCACGCTACAATTAGGTAAAGTTCACAAATCCACGAAAAACATCCATCTCATTTATTTTTTATAAATAAAAATTAAGGTATCGGTGCTATTCCGGACGCGACCCTGTTAGCGATGAAAAACCACAAAAATCTCGGCATTCACACTGAACTGCTCGGCGATGGTGTTATTGATCTGGTTGAATCGGGAGTGATCAATAACTCGAAAAAGACTGTGATGCCAGGAAAGGTAAGTTTACCTCTGCAATGGATAGCTGATACCTTGATCAATATCAATATCACATTTAGATCACGACCTGTTTCGCGTTCGGAACAAAGCGATTCTATCGTTTTCTACACAATAATCCAATGATTCGTAGGTTTCTTGATTCATTTTGTAACTGCAGTGGTTTAATCGGATAATACAAATTGCTTTTTTTCCAAAAAATCAGGGAAAATTTTCCTCATAAATACCTTTAGACTTTGACTGCTGCAGTTGGACCAATCACTCGGACACTATCCGCGCCAACTCGAAAATGGTCTGTATAAATTCTGGAATAGAAATTGACATTACGGGTCAAATCGCTTCTGATTCCATTGGGAGCATATTTTACTCAGGTTGGTTTGGTTTTGCTCAGCTTTCCATGTTAAACTCTAAACTCAAACTTATTACTCAAGTATGGTACAGCAAAAAAAATGACCACAAAATTAAACGTCCCTACCATGACCGAGTCGAATAAAGTAGTTGAAAAACAGTAAAGAAGAAAAACGGTAGTAAGTGGAAATAAAAACAAGTGAATGCCGAGACTGAAACATCAGAAAGGATTCAATCACATTTCCGAAAGGTGTCGACCACCCTTTCATCGGCCTATCGGCAGCCAGACGTCTGTTCGCCAGCTTCGTCACCTAAATAAATGAATACATAAATCTATGTCGCTTGCCGAGTTAAGCCACACTTCGGTCAATTGGAATTTCGACAGAATTCCAAGTTTTGACGCAGTTTCAACAGCTTCACCGAGTTTTCACTTACTTTCCTAACTTATCCCACTTTCACTCACTCATACCTCGCCCCCTTCAGCTCAATCCTTTCCAAATTAAATAAGACTGACCTCGACAAGCAATATAGGATAGATGAAGTGTAAGCTCGTTATCATAGAATGCGATTTTCAGAATGACCTCAGAGATAAGCAGTGATAAAACCACCACCAACCGCCATCACCACCAATTATTTGAAAATTGAATTGACATCCATACATCCATCTAAACATCCATCCATCCATCTAAATAAATAACTGGGTTTCGCTTATTATATAGTAAGGATAGTTTTAAGTTTGCAAAGTGATATGATCTACTATACCACCTAGCTTTAAAGGGCTCCATAAAAATAGATAAAACTAATAAACCAATATTATAAATGAAACATACATACGAAAATACTTAAACACCTCCACGTACCTGCACTAGAGTCTTTGTGGTGTAGACACCGTGGCAAAATGAAAAAACGGGCGAAATTCAGGTGTGTTGTGACACATTGCTGCAAATAAAACGAAGTAAGCAAAAATAAAGAAGAAAACACTTAATAACTAGAAAACAAGTCAACGTGGAATGAATTTCGTCGCCAAAGCGATCTGCAAAATTTCCTTTCGCTCGAAAGGTTGCATTTTGCCTCCGATACTCTGCGGCAAAAGCTATTATATATTTTTAATTTCACCAACGACTATTACCTATTGGGGATCTAGCGACCTTTTTACGGAGAAATCATCGATTTCCATACTCGATAGGGATTATTTTTATCAAATAATCCGAGAAAAAAATGTATAAAAACGAATTTAAGGCTTCGGGGGACAAACCGACTTCATGACAGCAGCGGCGACATGTTACGATGGCTTAGGAAAGGCAATCATCGCATTTCCGTCCAGGACCGCCAAAGGACAGTCGAAGATTGTTGTGACATTGGCAGAGGTGAGATGATGTGGTCTGCCTGAGTTCTCCGATCATACTCCTAAAAGGAATTTAAGAATCATAGAAAAAATAAAGGCACCTGTAAAAAGTACCGACTCCAGGCCGGCCGCGCATAGGTCAAAAAATGTGTCTTTTTGGAACCTTCGTCTTTGAGGGTCATTTGGAGCGCTGATAACAATTCTGACGTCCTTTTCTCAAATTTCGATTGATTTCGGCAGATTCAGATAGGTACCACCCTGACCTTGCTTTCACAGTTTTATTACTCAGCAAAATCTATCCGTAGTGGCCGAAATCGGGTGAAATTCAAAAAACCAACATCATGATCGTAATCAGCACGCAAGATAACCTACCTGGGCCCAGATTCACCATTGATAAACCCCGAATAAACCCAGAGATATTGCCCGAACGGCGACCACCTTTGTCTACTTATCCTAAACTTCCTAAGTTAAATGCAATCTCTCATCGACTCTGCCGTCTGGTTCTTGCTGCCCCGCGGTTTCGGAGACCGCTCGTCCGTTCATGAATCTGGGCCGTGGACGAAGCCAAATCTCAAATGTTGACCTGACCATTAAAGTCGATAATATTGGTAGCCCTCGGCCGAAATTCAGAAAACAGACATCAGAATCGTGATCAGCGCCCAAATAACCCTCACAGGTGAAGTTCCAGCGGAAATTAATTTTTTGAGCTAGACCCGGAATGCCACAATGAGATGAAATTTTCAGGGCGCCGGTGTAGTGACCACCCGTGGTCATACCAGATATGTCGTTACGGAGTACGGAATCGCCAGTCTTGGTGGAAAAAACGTTCGACAAAGGGCGTACGAACTGATCAAAATCGCCCATCCGGACGATCGAGCCGGTCTGGAGCGGGCCGCTTTTGAACGACTCAAATGCATGCCATCTCCATGAGCCGTCTTCGCCACCTGGACACTTCTCACTCTGGACAGACAAGCCATGGGAAAAAGTGTCTTGGAATGAAATAAACAGTAATTATCTCTCTTCGATATAGTGACACTTTGTTCCAAAAAAGGTTAAACAAGACCAGATTTTTGGATTCACAAAAGAAAAGGTTGAAATGGGGACATACGACAGCTAATTTCAAGTTCTTACACATGAGTGATTACTATGAAGATGTCTTTCTGGAGCTACACCCAACAATAAATTTTCTAACTAAATCCGGAGCGCTTGGTCAGAAAATTTGTTGTTGTATGGGTGTAGTTCCAGAAAGACATCATTACAGTAATTACATATGTGTAAGAACTAGAAATTAGCTGTAGTATGTCCCGATTTCAACCTTTTCTTTTGTGAATCAAAAAATCTGGGTTCGTTTAGCCTTTTTTGAACACAATGTGGTTGTGACCGAAAATCGGACTACCCGGATCGAAAGTTCATTGATTATATGAGTTTCATTGAGAACAAGAACATATTGAAGATGTTTTTGGCCGCTACTCGAGATAACAGTGTTACTTCAAAGCTGATACGCCTGATAAGACGATATTACTTCTCAATTTCAATCTTATATTAAGTTTCCACTAACAATAAGGCAGAAGAGAACGGAGACATTTTTATCAGTTGTTGTTCTGTTACATCGATTTTTTGAATCAGTCTAATACACTCACACATGTGGCGTCTTCATCGTAGAGCCAAATCAACACCAATACTTACCTTGCAAAGAGCCAGAAAGAACTGGTAAGAGCAAAAAACGAGTTTCCCGATAGCAGGATCAATACCTTATCGCTATCAAGCCAAAGAAATATCGATAATATATCACTCTTTATTCAGCAAACGTATTGATGGTGCACCCTGAATATAATTGCCCTGACAGCGAACTGTACACACAAGTCGAGAAAATACTCCTTACAGGAAACCCATATGCAAAAATAACAAAAATGCAAAATAAAGTGCCATCTATCCGGCTCCGAATCGCTTAGAGAAGCCGACGATGACGCGAAAATCAGAAGTGTACACTGTAAAGATCAAAATGAAATACGATATTGATCAACTTTCTTGTCCAGATGGGTTAGACCTCTCAGTTGGTTGACAACTGACCACCGGAAGGGCTTACTCATCTAGACAATGAAGAACAACATGAAATATGATTTACAATTATTAAATACATTACCTCAAGAGTTATTGTGGATAGAAAATGTGGGTATAGTCTTCAGCGGCACTACCTGCGTTTGTCTGTTCATCTTTTACTAGTGGAAGCCCATGTCGTGTCATGTCGATAGCCAGCTCGATGAGGTAGTCTATGCACTCGGCCCTGAAAAACGACATTATGAAAAATGACTTGAAATTAAGCACAGTATTATTAATAAGTATTATTCATGTGTTTCATTTGGCGCACCTAACAGTGTAAATAAAATGAAAATAAATTTAACTTTTATTATAGTAAAATAGATGTGAAAAATTATAGTAACATAAGTGTAAACATAAAAAAATGACATTTAACCTTTATTACATATGGAGAAAATTAGTAAAAAATCACAACTGAATAGTTTCCAACCGACGTTGCTACGCTTACCTTTGAGAATAAACGTTAAGAGACCACTTTTAGAAGGAATATAAAATAAGAAATTAACAAGATCAAATAAGACAAGACCAAATGCTGCGGATTCGGGTACCCGTATACATTTTCAGCGAATTTTGTCAATCTGGCAGGGACCTGCACCTTTCTAATTAAGGCAAACTACTACATTCTCCCCTCGAGAGAAAGACTTTCATGAGGGGACGAGCAGGACAACAGGTTTGTATTACTTCCGCCGCTTTATAGCTTTATCATGTTCTATTATATTTACCCTCAATTACCATGTCCTTTATAACAACCTTCAGCGGATTACTTAAACTGCTGCTTAGGTTTCCGACATTTCTCAAAGACGTATAGTGAAGATAATATCACTTCTTCTAAGGTGTGTTTTATCTAAGCTACCACAAGATTCAGACACAATCTACTTTTAACAGCGCAAATAGAGACTTTGGCTAAAAATTTCGATACCGCTGTCTAGAAAAAATAAAATAAAAAGAATAAAACAAAATAATGAAAAATGAAAAAAAATATTGGAAATGAATAAAATAAAAAATAAAAAATAAAATGAAATAAAAAATTATTACCTGAGTAAAAAATTATTTTCCATTGAAAATTAATGAACCTGTTTGGCACGTTATTCACAACCTGACATCTGTCTCCAAAATTGCGCCCGGACACCACCTATCTAGTTGCTAGCTAATCGACAGGGTCAGCTTACAAAAGCCTTATTGAGTTTCGTCAAAACCGATGATTTCGGCTGAATCACCACAGATATGATGTCCTCGGGCAAAATTCGGAAGGCGGGCTTCAAAATTGTCATCTGCACGCAAAATATCCTCTCTAGGCAAGCTCCAACAGAATCGATAATTTCTGCCAATAGATTCGTGCTCAGTGCTCCCAAAAACTTTCTTGAACAAACTTCGTCCGAAAATTTTTCGACACAGTTCGAGCCCGTGCAATATAAACCTGATTAGCGCTTCTTCGGTTTCTGATAAAAATTTAACGCTAAAACAGTCATTTATCAAACAACTCACATAATTTTCGTTTTCTCCCACGTATTACCCCAGACGAATAAGCCATGATTGCGAACCAACACGGCGCACGATCGTTGATGAACCTTGAGGCACTCCTCAAGAGCCGGCTGAAAATCACTGACGTCTCAGAGAACTCACAAAATAATCTAAAACAAACATTTTACAAATACTTCAAAGAAAATACGACATTATACATCTAATTCACAAAAAACAGAGTAGAAAAATCAACAGGAGCAACAACAAAACTTCTAATTCTGTGGTAACGATGTAGGTGCTACCAAAATTGCAAGACAGATTGGCGCACACAAAGTTAAGTGGTCCACAAAATCTTATCCGGATTTTGTTATACATTCTATATATTTTCTTATTTTCTACGTTCGACGAACACGGTCTGGTTTTTTAGATTGAATGCGCAAACGATATTTTCATCGCATAACCTTCTTCACTAAATTTTCCTGCAGTAACGGCGAATAGCACACTTTTTGCGACTGTTTCATATAAAAGGAACGGAACAAACTAAATAAACACGATAGATAAGCAAATAAATAGTTCCTCACCAGAAGCTGCCCTTCGTGTGGTTGATTTTCAATGATAGGAATCATAAGTGTGTCATCATAATTGAAATTTTTCCCCGTGAACGGATCGTAAACACCTAAAGCCCAGACTTTGACCACTTAAACAGAGCAGGAGAGTGAAAAAGATGAAGAAACCGAGACAAAATAAAAAAAACGTCGAGTAATAATGAACAAATGTTACAGTAAAGGCATAAGTATAGAAAGTAGTCGAACTGAAGTGAGCACTCACCTTTGATGTACTCCTGATGTGATATCTCGAATGAGTCCGACTTTATAAGTTGTGTTATTAAATTAGCCGCTTTGCCATGAGTATGAATGACGCATTTTGAACCTGTCAAACAATAAAAATAATGAAAATGAAAAAAAATGAAAATGAAAAAAATGAAAATAACGAATTGTATCCGCCCTTCTCCGATATGAACCAGAATAAATATTTTGCAAAAGAAAACAATTATACGCGACGTACCAGTTTTGTTCATAACCAACGAGAATAGCACGGAGCAAGACGAGACGACGATTTTGGAGTTTATCGGACGCTGCACCTGTTGCTTACTTTGCAGATCGTACACGAAAATATCCAAGCTGAAACTTTGACGGCTCGTTGAAAAAGGCATCACCTTACAAAGCTGGTAAAAACTAAAAGGTAAGGTGGTCGACTTCGCTCCGCCCCCCTCCTCCGAAGACGCGCCACGCACTCGGTTTCCATTCAGAATCGTAGAGGCATGGTGAAAGTATGTCTGGTCTATCAATGACTTGTGGGTTCCAGCCGCTATACAAAACAGTGTCTTTACCTCCCCAGTCAAGTTTGGTACCAATTTACACGACCCCAGAAGGATAGGTTTGCTTAGCCTGGACAAAGATCGATCACTCGATCGTGCAGGTGTCAGTGGCGCCTCTTACCAGTACACCACGCGAGTCCAATTGAACAAATAAACGAATAAATATGCAACGAGGATTTGGGAACCTTTAAACGCAAATGAGCTATTCGTCCGACCTACGTTTTCAGACGCTCTTTTTGCAACGCCGACGGTGATATGAGAAGTTTGTCGTCAGCCACACAACCCATCGCACCACCTGAGCCACGCATCCAGCCGATCTCGTAGAATTGCACCATCAAATCCACGAACCGCTCCAAATTCATCGGCTAAATTGGAAAACGAGTTCGATATACGCAATTATCGAGTCATGAAAGGAAAACGTTAGAAGAAAAACAAAAAAAATACACTTTCAGGGAAATCGATACTTCACTCCAATACCGAATACAGAAAGAACTAGAGCCATCGTAGTCCACATGATATGACAAAAGTGCTATTTGGGTCGAGGGAGGGCGATGCAGTCCGCGAAAGATTGAGCCCAAAATCTCAACGAAAACCTCTAGGATGGCCAATTTTCTGAGCTGGATGGAAATGTGAGGTATGGGAAGAAATAAAATGGCCGACGTTGAGCAGTCCCCTAACAAGGGAAGTCAGTCAGCGTGCTCCAGAGATTCTCGACGAGACCTATATGGTTTTGTAGAGCATCGAATGGCGATTACAACGGTATAGTTTGTTTTTGCTAAATGCCAATGGGCGGTCCAAAAAAGGCGAAAAAATCTTGGCCACTAACTGGTGGCGAGAAACTAGTGACCAAGTTTTTTCGCCTTTTTTAGACCGCCCATTGCCATATTAAATTTCACCGGCTTCGCGCGGCTGGTGAAACTCAACGGCCAGTTCACCGCCAGAGTGATTCACCGCGCGGTGATGAATCACGTTTTGGCGGGTAACCGAGGCAACCGGCCGGTGACCCGTTCATGAATCCCGCCTAGAATCGTCTATACCAATATCAACTCCGCGTTCACAGATACTCCGGTAACACTTTACCGGAACCCGAGGAATGGAAGATCTGGTCAGTCCGGGCAAAGATTGATCACTTTGGGTGTCATTATTGCCTCTTAGCATTGTACCATTCCCGTCCTTGGAAAAATGGGAGGAAGGGAGGAAAATTAATCACTTCATTGAAATCTGTGGCGTATATAAAGGGTACTGTATCGACTTACAGATGCTGTTCTTCCAATCGTCGTTATATTCTAGATCTCTCCAGAATGCCAAATTGTTTTAACACGTTGACGACAGCGCCTTTTTCGCGTGTCTGGCGCGTGGGACCAAGCGATTTTCCACCGCGCCGAGGCTGTGGCATGATGCCGGCATACGGCGAATTTTTTCAAAATGGAAGTGAATAGTAAATCTCGAAGGCTACATATACAGTTCTATAATATCGGGGATTGTGACTATTCCTTTTTTGCAATGAAAATAGAAAAATAACAGCTGGGAGCTCCTCTAATGTCCTTTTCCCTATCCAGGTTAAAAGGAAATTGTTATTTGTTTATTGTTCATTATTTGTTTATTCTAATAACCAATATTTGTTTGTATTTAAGTGTTTGCTTCAGTAGCCAGTATTTGTTTGCATTTATTTGTTTCTTGCAATAATCATTATTTGTTTTTACTTGTAAAGAAAACTAGTGCACAATCAAAAATTCCAGTAAATCAGAAGCTAAGAATCATTCCCATGGAACATGCTTCCTATAACAATGTGCAAAGGTCTACTAAAAAGTGGCACAAAACATCCTTCGAAATTCTGAAATGTATCGGGAAAAATACGATACAAGACTGTGACGCGGCATTGCGCCACACTGTCGTCAATGTGTTAAATGTGTATTTTAGAATTATCCACACGCCCAGAGGAAGCCTAACGATTTCCCGCACCGTAGCAAACAGCGTAATTGGGGGTGCAAAGAATTTCCTACAAAAACCGCAGGATGTAGGATAAATAATCTGTCAATACAGTAAAGATCACGTGGATTTCAAACAGAACGAAACAGCAAAAAGTCGCCGATTTCTGAAAGGAAGAAAAGCTCAGCAAGTATCGAAAGGACAAAGTAGAATGCCTAAAAAGGAAAAAAGGAAAAGCGTCAAAACTCACCTCATCTTCATGGGAATGCAGGAAATTCTCCGGTTTCATGTCCAAAAAGTTGACATCTTCAGTAAAATGTGACATTACAGAAGTGATTGATTGTAGTGAATGATTAGAAAGGGAGGAGATGGCGGGCACAGGCGGTGGGTGATAGGGTGGTTACCATCGATGGGGTCCGATTGTGCCAGAATCATGTCACGATCGATGACCGCGGTGCCATCGGCTACGGCAACCGAGGACACCGCGGGCGCCAATGTTTGCCATCAGCTGGGTTCGCGCCCTTTCACAGATCAGAGATTATCAGGGTGGTTAACCGACAGATTATATCAGGAAAGAAGAAAAACGAGGTGAGAAAGGTGGAAATCTCAGAAACTTGGTTAAATAATTAATTGATGACATGGTGTCTTTGTTTTGTTAATGTCTGCATTTATGAATGGCGCGCCATTATGTGGCGTAACAAATAAATAAATCAGTAATTATACATGAAAAACGACTGAAGGTAAACGGGTCAGCGTTGTTCAGTCCCCTAACCCGTTCGCCTGCCATTCAGAATCGTAGAGGCGTGGTGAATGCGAAACTGACTTCCTTCCCAGAGAGGAATGGTACCAGCTCACCGGACCCAGGGCCCAGATTCATGAACGGATGAACGGTCTCCGACACCGCGGGGCAACCAAAACCAGACGACAGAGTCGATGAGAGATTGCGTTTAACATAGGAAGTTTAGGATAAGTAGACAAAGGTGAGCGCCGTTCTGGCTATATCTTGAAGTTTATCGGGGTTTATCGGGGGTTTACCAATGATGAATCTGGGCCCTGGAGGGATGAAGGTTCGGTTGACCCGGCCGTAGATCGATCACTCGACTAAGTGTGGAAGTGCTGCCTCTTACCATTGCACCACAAGTGTCTCTCACACCATCGAAACTCAAGATGACCTAGAAACTGTCGCCAATAATTCACTCTCAACAGAATATACTCCGTTAAAATCAAACATGAGAGAAACCAAATCTCACAGATATTCTATAAAACTTTGTCAACAAATTGAGCCAAAGCATTGCACAGGCAATATTTTTCATAATAATGTTCATGCCAGATATAAACATGCAATAAACTCAAAGGAAAAGTAAGGAAAACCATAAGGTAAACACTTACCCACCGGTAACCGCTTGACTCCACCTCCTCGACGTAGAACCCCTGTTAGTTACTATTCGCGAACTCGACGACTGAAGGTTTCACAGTGAAGTAACTTAGATGACTCTAAAACTGTCCTCAATAAGCCATACATGGAAAAATATACTCCGTTGCTTACTTTTCAACTGTTTGATCACTTTGGATTAAGATAACCCTCCGGAAAGGAATAGATTTCTTCGCAATGTGAAAATTTTGCTTCGTCTAACCCTCCGATGAACTCCTCGGCTCCCGATTGCTGGTTTTAATTACAGTCAGTTGCTGGACGAGCCTACAGCGCTTATCTCTTTCCATCGGTAAATCTCTGATTTGGTAATATAGCTGTTTTTTGTTGGAGGTTCGTTTTTTGTTGTGGTGATGTTTCTGTTTGCTTTTTTTGCGCGACATTGGACGTATACCAATAAACAAATAATTAATAAATAACTAATAGTACATACAAATTCTTCATCACTTTGAAAGAATTAGGTCGACCTTTACTGGTTCATGTTATATGACTCATAGGAATCAAGCCCATACGAGAATGAGAAGAAAAGCATATACGTAGATATGATAACAGTACAATTTCATAAGGATATCTCAGAAACAAATCAAAATCTCCATCGGTGTCAACGAACTAAACTCACCTTTCGTAGTTTGACGACCATCATTTGTGAGTTTGCAGAAGTCGCCGACTAAGCATCGGATGTGAAGCTGCCGCTCTGAAATCAGCCGATAAAGTACAACCTCTGGCACTTTTTGACACTAAAATAGTGACTTATTTATTTATTTACTTATTTATTTATTACGCCACGTAAAGGAGTACCAGTTTCAAATGCTGTTATCACCATACAATCAGGCCAAGGTACAACTCACAAAATAAAAGCTATCAGACCACCGAGCGGCTAAAAGACTAGACAGAGGGTTCAGACGAGGCAGATCAACAGGTAATTATTACCACAAAGTATAGAGCATGTGGAACGATAAATCTTTCGACAACTTTCGTTTACATCTTCTAAGCTGATTATTCGTGGTGCTAGAAGTTATGTGTGCTGACCGATTCTACCAGGAGCGAGGGGGGATCACAAAAGACAGCTTAAAAGATGCTAGAAGATGCTAGAATCACAGCTTTACGCTTCCAAAAGATATTACTAGCATATTCTTCCCGAAAGGGGCCATGAATACTTCTTCAATAGCAAACAATAGAGGTACGTTACGTATACGGCCACGGGTTGGAATGTGCCCAATGTTTACGACCGGGTCAAAGCCCTATATAGGGGACGAGCTGCGAACAGCGGCTCTTCGCAAAAGATGTCCTTTTCACTTCGATACCTCGTTGGTGCCGCCATCGTCGTTGTGGTCCGCTGTTGCTCTTCAAGTGAGTGCCGCATTTGAATTGTCTTGGACTTCAAAGTTTGCTGAAATCCGCAATTTTCTGCTGAAGTAGGAGTATTGAAATTCCTCCTGAAATGGTTACCGCTAATCGTGTCTGTTGACTTCTAGATATATGTAAGCGAACGTATAACAAGGGCCTAAGCCTGAGGCCATTGTTATACCGACGCTCACCTCCAGCGTCTGCCAGCGCAACTCGTCCCATTCAGTATCAGACACCGTGGTAGCAGACGTGCGTGTGTTAGTTGTCCTGTCGGCGGCTGCCGGGACAACTAACACACGGACGTCTGCTACCACGGTATCTGATACTGAATGGGACGAGTTGCGCCGGCAGACGCTGGGGGTGAGCGTCGGTATAACAATGGCCTGAGACGGAGTTTGAAGCCAGCCTGCCGCCCTTCCTATCCCAGTTATTAAATTACCAGCCATTCAGCGGCCCGCCGGCCGCCATACGGCTTTAAAGGGGTGGAGGTTGCGCTGACGCAACAAACGAAAAGCAGTAACATTGAAACCAATAACACTAAAAACACTAAAAACAAAAAACGAAGATCAAAAATCATGCAGCAAAAGACGGCGAGAGATTGATGAAGTACGTCCAGAGAGTACGGTAACGGACAATCGCGGCGGGACCCATATGAGCCCACCCATGACAGGCATCGCTTGGGTTTCGCTTATTACATAGTAGGATATTAATATGTTACCAATTTATGGCCGCACCTTGTTCATACATGACTGATAAAAACCACCAAAAATCGAGCAAAAAGTCAGGAAAAAGTCGAAAACTGGTTTGAGCGCGTTGTCAAGAAATGAGGGTCCACAGGCAAACCAGAACATGTAACAGGAAAAAAAGATATGATAACAATGAATTTATACTGTACAACGAGAAAAATTGAGGTTATCATTTTTGCAACTACTACCCTTCGAGCTAAATTTGCAGGCTCATCAGACGACTACGAATGGATCCAAGACCCTGTCTTCACGATGGACATAAGCCCACCAACTGGGTGGACGTATTTCCCAGCCGTGGTAGGTGATCCTTCAATCGATTAGTTAGCTTTGTGGAAGCAGTCCGAAATGTAGATAATCAAAACACAACTGGAAGTTTAGCCATTAGAATCCTGGCTTTGAAATCCAAAACACCGAAAGGCAACTACTACCTATCCTATTCCGATTAGATAAAAATACGACATTCCGATTATTACGACTTCGTTATCTGAAACCGACCATTACCACAATCCATATGTCCACATAATTCACGTGATGTCGTGCAAATATTACTAAAAACAAGAAAAATGGCACTATTCAACTTAACGGATACCAGTACTCGATTTTTTTGCAGACGTCTAAATTCGCTGAAACTTCGCCTATGAGGGTAATTGGGGATGCTGATCATGAATCTACTGTCCGTTTTTAACGTGGGTGGTCTCGGACCACCCAAATCGCTGTTTGGCTGGTCCAGTCAGGATCACCGATTTCGCTAAAACTCCGTCTATGGGGTTCCCTGGTGTCCTGAACACGATGGTGAATCCGTTTTCCAGATGGTGGCCGAATACGGTAGTTATAGGTGAGCCTCACCAGGTGGGGTCGGTAGGTACTCACCTATAACTACCGGATTCGGCGGCCATTCAGAAAACGGACTTCACCACCGTGTGCAGGACACCAGAGAATCCCCGCAGACAAAGTCTCAGCGGAATCGGTGAACCTGACTGGACCACCCAAGTGGCGATTTGGGTGGTCCGAGACCACCCACGTAAAAAACAAACAGCAGATTCGTGTTCTGGATCCCAAATAACCCCGATAGCCGAAGTTTCAGCGAATTCCGACGAGTGGAAAAAAATCGAGTACTGGTGTCTGGTGTCCGTTAAGTTGAATAGTGGCGAAAAATTTCGTGATTTGGGTGGGAAAATGGTCGACGGAAAGGAGAATTTGTCATGACATTTTTGAAAGTCCCCTCAATATCTTCAGATGTTACCGTAAATAAAAAGCTGCTGACTTGAAATGACGGCCACCGGGCGTTCTGGAACTATTTTTTTTCCAGAGCAGCGACAACTATCAAATCTGGTACTTTGTGGGGCAGTCGAACAACTCGGCAACAGCCGAACAACGATCGACGGCTGAGATCGAAGGAGCGGTAAGTGCGCAGATCAAAGACAAGATATTTCAACCAAAAAACAAACAAACAAAAAAGGAAAAAGGAACACGAAAACATGGCAATTTACTGCACTGAAAATGAATTGCGGGCTTGAAATACAAAACGAAATCTTAAAAATGCTTGTAGAGAAGATCCATTGTAAAACCAAGGATCGCGGGTTCGTCGAAGCCGCCTGAAATACCCCTCGAGGAAATTATGGCTAGATCTGGAACTTATTCAAAGTTATTTTGCAGCAAGTTATCTCCACGGAGACTTTGCAGTTTGAATGATCTCTCTCTTTCTCTCTTTGTTTTGCTACCTTAATTTGTCCTCACTCTACCCTATTTTAAACCAAGACGCTGTTAACATCTTCTTTTAGCCGTTCAGAATTCCTCCAAAGAGATCCAAATTCATATTCACTCTCATGAGCAGCTATTGTTCTACTACAGCTTTTAGACTACTCCGAAATTTAGCTCTGAAAATGCATTACAGATGTTGGAAGCGCTGGCAGCTGCTAGTATTCCTGCTTATGGCATCACAGTGACAAACGACTATACTCCAATTCAGGTATGCTCCAAAAAATAAAAATTAAAAAAAATAAAAAAAGGATGTACCTCCAATTGCTGAACTGCAATGCGAATCTTTCTGATCTAGTCCACTAATTTATTCCACTAGATACTTTTTGTTGTAACAAGACATATTTCAGGTGGAAAATCCCACTACGAACACTAAAGGAGCCGGTCCGCTTTACGGTAAGGAGGAGGGCGGCGCCATCACTCAGACTGCTCCGACCACAACAGGTGCGATATTATTCGTCATGCTATGTCCATTACAAAGTTCATTAACCTACCTATGAGAGAGGCTCGTGGTGCAGTGGTAAGGAGCGTCAGTTCTACAAGCACGGTCGAGTGATCGAACCGGATCATGTCCGGAAAGGCAGGAATTTCACCATGAAAACCGATAGGACACGAAAGTCATTGTGTAGGCCGCATTCACCATGCCTCTCTTGAATAGATGGTCGAATGCACCGACACCTTGACTTTCCGTCTTACGATTCATAGGTACAATTGGCAAGATGCGGTAATAACTGTAATAAATAATAATGCATACTGATATATGGAAATAAATGTAGACTGTGAAGGGTCGCTGTTCCAGCATTGGGTATAGGGTTACGGAGCCCACATTGACGGACCACATGTGTCGACGATATTCACGCTATGGTGTCACGGCTAAAAAAGGTAAAGGTAAAGGTAAAGGTAGCCAGATTCATGAACGGACGGAGCGGTCTCCGAAACCGCGGCGCAGCCAGAACCAGACGGCAGAGTCGATAAGAGATTGCGTTTAACATAGGAAGCTTAGGATAAGTAGAAAAAGGTGAGCGCCGTTCGGGCTATATCTCGGGGTTTATCGGGGTCTAGCAATGATGAATTTGGGCCCATGGGGCAATAGTAGCGCCTTTCCCGCGCCAATGTACAAAACAGTTGAAAAATCGGTGGCATCGATGACGTAAGAATTGTCGTTTTCAAATTATTTTTTATACTGTGTCACACATCCAATAACGGTCTGCATTCAGAGAGGACTGATAACAGAGATGATAAGGAAGAGTAGGTGAACGATCGGATATCGATTACTAGATCATAAATGACCCCTCTTACAACATTATAGAACGCGTCCAGAGGCATAATTATAGTTGAATCTCTATAAAGAAGTTGATTTTAGGAACGTTCACCTGGGCGCCGTATTCAAAGACCGTGAAGGTGACGTTGGCGAACGCTGCAAATACTCGTCAAAAGTGGAACATCGTGAAGAACACATTCATGTTGAAGTTATCGTTGAACTTCTACGCTCGTTTCGTCGGCGAAGTCGTCGTTTCTAAGTATTAAGGCTACAAATACTTCAGTCTGTTTATAAAACATGAATAAATAATTAAAATAATAAGTAATTTCAACAGCCTTGCTTACTGTTATAAAAGCATTTTGGCTAGTTGACCGCCAACAGATGAGTCGATCATTGGCTGGTTCTCAGTGGGGAGCGCAAACTGTCTCCCTCACTGGTTCAGTCTATTTCTCCACTTCTCGCTATTGGCCTGTTACCGCCGGTAGTGTATAGGCTAGGGTGGGAGGAAAATGGATGAAAAATTCCTCAAAACAACCATAATTCATCGAAAACGTAACTGTATAGATAACGGTTAGGTAGGGACGAGCCCCGTTCCTACAAAGTCCATGCATCTGTGGATATTTTAAATGAAATGGCGAACTCATACCAGCGCAACCCTGCCTGTTTTTCCTTGGTTTGGCTTCTTATTTGAATCGGCCATTGTGGGAACCTTTATCGAAAAATGAGTGGGAATGTCTTCAACGCATAAAAGTGAAAGAATTACGATTATTGTGAGAACATCTCGGTGTAGATATTACAAATGCAATAGCATCTCATCACGTATATATAAATCTGTACGCTCTCAACACGACACAGTCGAGGATGCTGATCATCTATTGGTTAGCTGTCATCTTCCATAGTGAGTTCCTATTTTTTATGAAAACACAATTTTGTAAAGTGCTTAAGCAAAAACGAAAGAATACGTTTAAGCCGTAAAAGAATCGCCACTACTAATCAGGGTTGTGCGAAAAAAAAATTCGCGACCCGGATAACGGTGCGGATAACGGAATAGCCAAAAACGACCGGATAACGGATAAAGAAGTTCGAGGCTGAACCCCTTATCAAACTCGACTATCACTTTGTATAACTCGATGAAGTTTTATTTGACCCACAAAATTCACGCATTGAAATCCAAATTCATAATATAGAGGTTTCTGAAGAGAGCTCCTACCGAAGCATCGTCTACTTTTCGTTCTCGAAATTCAGTATTAGCAGCCACATGATCGAGAACAAGGACAAGTCAGGGCGCCCCTGCAGTTGGATCTAGACGTAGTGAGGAAAAGACCAAATTAGTGCATATAGTACTTCTGACGGCACTATTGTACTTAATGTGTCGTCGATACGACGACCCCCACGTCCCCCTCACCCCGCCCTCTCATGAGGTGAGGGTGTGCCTCACCATTTACTCACTCGACTATAACCTTGCACGAATAAAGGTGTTAAAACCTCGCTCTCCTCTCCACTCTCTCTGGTCTCAGTATTAAACCACTGAACCACCACCTATATCCACTAGGGCAACTAAAGCCCAGTCTCTTGCACAACAGTTTTGGTGCATCGGCCTAAAGTAGCCAACAAACTCCCGTGTTACTGAGTGACATCTTTAACACCAGGAGATCCCTCCCGCGTACAAAGAGTGAAATCTTTGCGCCTGGAGAAGAAGAGACATTCTGAAAGGTCGTTGATAAAGACCTAGAATCGTTACGATTCGCCCATTACTATTGGGTTAAAGTCCTCTCGTACTCAGTACCTAGAGGCACATCTTCCGCAAATAAAGGAAGCAAAGACTCCCGTACTCTGTACCTGGAGCAATCAAGTCCTCTCGTACTCTGTACCTAGAGGCACATCTTCCGCAAAAAAAGGAAGCAAAGTCTCCCGTACTCTGTACCTGGAGCAAATTTCTCGAATTCTAAAGAGAAAAGAACGTACATAGCCGCAAAAAAATGGCACTGTACTTTCACAAAACGCCAATCATTCTTGGCTCGAAGACGCTTAAAAACTTGGTAGGGCTGTATGAAAAATACACAGCCAGCGTCGAATACCATGCCGTAGATGAGGAAAACTACGAGATAAACCGCTCTACGATAGCATTATTACAGAGCGCTATTAGACAAATAAGAGAAGGCAGAGAAAATCTGCAAAACCTTTATAATGAGATCAGAGATGAGTATAGGAGTTGCAAAAATAAATCAGAGAGGAAGGAACTCTTGCTAGAAATTGAACTAATAGAGTCAGAATCACAAGTGCAAGTCGTGATAGATGAGTCAAACAAATTGATTTTCAAGCTTACAGCGAGACTTGATGAATCAAAAAGTGCCCGAGAAGGAATGGGCGTCAAACTCGGGTATATTTCCCAAAAAAATGTCATAACTGAAACAACAAATGATCTTAGTTGCATAAGGGAGGATAATTGTGAACAAAATGCTGTCGAAAATGAAACTGATGATAACAGATTCGAAGTAGATTCTCAAGAAACGCCTCACCAGGAGCAGAATATACCAGCTCAGAGACTTTATCGTTCCATAAAACCTCCACAAGTGTCGCTTCCAAAATTCTATGGTAATTCCGATGAGTTTGCCGAATACTGGGCTATCTTCGAGACAATGGTTCACAAAAGTACAGAACTTGATGTCGTTGAGAAAATCCTACTATTAAGGGAAAGTTTAGAAGGCAGAGCAAAATCTGCTATACAGGGAATCCAGGCTCTTCCACAGAATTATGAGTGGATGATAGCAACTTTAAAAGAGACATATTGCAATTTTTCTGCAAATCGGCCTCGAATAGTTCAAAATCTGATGAATTTGGAGCCTGCCAATGAATTTGCTGACTGTTGTCTAGAAGTTTTCCAACAAATACAACTTCTAGTAAACCAAATGGTCTCTGCTGGCTATGATGTTCGAAGCACATGTGATCCAATGTGGTCGGAGACCATTCTAAGCAAGTTCCCAGAGGACATTGTCAAACCAATCCTAGTGACGAGCCATAAGGAACATAATCAAACAGTTGAGACTCTCATGGGTCACTTGAAGAAAGAGATCGCCGCGAAGAGTTACGTCGAGAGCAGGCTTGGTCATAAAGTGTACAATAGGGTCAACTCATCAAGAGATAAGTACCCCCACGCCAGGCACTTCAACAGGGAAGCGTGTCTGTTCTGCCACAGGGATAACCACGCGTCAATGACATGCAGAACGGTAACAGATAAAGCAACTCGCCGAAAAGCACTCAAAGAGCAAGGTCGGTGCTGGAAATGTTTTTCCTTCGACCATAATAGTTACGACTGCGAAAAACCGGACTGTAGCCAATGTGGACAAAAGCACCACAAGTCGTTATGTTTCGAAGATTTGGCATCGCAAAGGAATCCTAATCGACCATATAGTCCGCAACAAAAAAGAATGCAATCAAGACGAAATTCATTCAGAGAAAATTCAAATCAGCGTTTCAACAGAAGCGCCAACGAGAATTTCACGGTCAACAACACCCAAATTCTGACCGAAAGCGGCCATTCTCAGTCCAGTAAAAGTGGAACAACTGCCGATCAGCTTATTCTAATGACGGCGGAGGGCAATGTGTGGAACTATAGAAAAGGAGAATACGAAAAAGCACTGTTCTTCTTCGATTCTGGAGCCCAGAAAACTGTTATTCAAGAATCATTAGCCACACGACTGGGACTACCACGTCAAAGCGCCGAAATGTGCACGATATCCGGCATCGGTGGCTTTGAAGACAAATTTAAGAGTCACGCAGTAAATGTCAAAATTGGAACCGCTTTTGGTGAAGAACTAGAGCTAACATTCCAAACGAAACCGAGAATAACAAACGGTTTTCGAAGCGTCAAACTATCACCTGAGGACGCAACCTTCCTAAAAACTAATGACATATGTCTTGCAAACTCCAAAATTCGCGGAGAACACCAAACTCCACGAATTCTAGTCGGGCTTGACTACTTTCACGAGCTCGTGACAAACCCGACGGATGGACAAAGAACTCCATCAGGACTGCATATATCAAGAACTGTTTTTGGCCCTACAGTCTATGGAAAGGGTACAAATGTTAAGGAAAAGTCAACTAATAGTATATGCTACGGGTTAGCATCAGTCTGCGAAGAATCAAGTACAAGACCGAAAGTGCTATTTCCTCAAGGCTTCATATCTGAAGAAGCACACACTAAAAATAAGGTCATAGACGGAGCCAAATCAGCAGGCAATTCATCGAGAAACGAGAAAATATTTCCAAAACACAAGTTCCGCCGTCTTTCGGGTAAAACATATCCACTAGAAGTCCATTCTGCACTAGCTAAAGACAGCAACAAGGTGCAAAAGTATAAGAACGAAGACTGCGTACCCACATGTTCCAAAAGAATGCGAAACCAGCACCAAAACAAAAAGGCAACAACAGATGACACGGACAAGTGCGCACCATTTTTGAAATATAAGGGGCGAAATAATCAAAATTTTAGAGGAAATTCATCGGTCATCAATAGTAAGCAGCGTAGTGTCAATGTAAATCGCCACGAAGCGAATAGACGGCCGTGTGACCCTGTAGGCGTTGGCCTAGGTCATACCCACGGGCATAGCCCTGTTAATGGCGGTCAACGCCGACGATCACCCAGTCTTCCTTAGGGGGTGATTAGCCTACATGATATTATGTACTCCAAAAAAGTTTAATTCTGGAATGGTGCGTGCCTCCAATATAGAGCCATATCCCTATAAACCATTCCATCTCTACCGTCAATCTCCCTTCATCCTCTTCATTGCCGCCGCCGTCATCTCCATCGCCGTCTTCATCTTCGCCGTTCCCGCCGCCACTGCCGTCGCCTTTCGATTTCGACTCTACGGTCAGCCGCCATGGCACCGTTGCCTTCGCCGACGCTGCTCCCAGGGATCAGCCGCAACGGCACCCCACACTTCACGCCAACGAGCAGGGGTCAGCCGCGACGGCGCCCACCACTTAACACCGACAAGCGGGGGTCAGGCACAATGCCACCCACAACGCGACACGGATGTGATATATTCGATTATAATATAATGATTATGCAGTGAAATTATCCCTGAATTGTATCCCTGGCTGGCCGCAGTGTCGTCGATACGACGACCCCCACGTCCCCCTCACCCCGCCCCCTCATGGGGTCAGGGTGTGCCTCACCATTTACTCACTCGACCATTACCTTGCACGAATAAAGGTCTTAAAACCTCGCTCTCCTCTTCACTCTCTCTGGTCTCAGTATTGAACCACTGAACCACCATCTATATTCACTAGGGCAACTAAAAGCCCAGTCTCTTGCACATCATAATGTACCGCACTAATTCTCGTTCAAAACAGGTCTACTAAAGGTATTCGGCTATGTTATGAACGAATCTGATGGTCGTTAAGTGCGGAAATCCCTGGTAAGCTCGCAATGATAAGATCTTATCCGACCGCGGCGGCGTGAGATGCACTCTCATCCGTGTACGTACTATTTCGTAACTGTCTGCATTAGAGTTGGGGCGCAATAACTTCATCCTGATGCTGGGTTCGTTGCTGTTATTTAGTTACAACGCTTCTCCCGACGTATTATATTGAAAACGCGTGGCTTCGCCACGCGGTCAGGCTAGGGGAGGAACTCCGGGGCGGGTGAGTCATCCTAAGCATAGCAAAACCGAAGGCTACGAAAGGATCCGAACCCTGAACTATTCAACAATGCTTAGGATGACTTACCCGCCCCGGAATTCCTCCCCTAGCCTGACCGCGTGGCGAAACCACGCGGTTTCAATATAATATTTAGGTCGGGAGAAGCGTTGTAACTATAAATAACATCAATAGTGTGTCGTGGATAGAGTCAGAACCTGCGTCTCCTCCCGCCGCACACTATTTCGCCGAGCTTTTGGCGCTTAAAGCTCAACATAGCGGACTTGTTAAGCATTTCCGCACTAAACGAATATCAGATTCGTTCATACCATAGCCGAATACCCCTAATAGACCTGTTTTGAACAAAAATTAGTGCGGTACATTAAGTACAATAGTGCCCTTCTGACTCTCCCGTAGGCTACACCAATGGCACTTAATTCAAAACTAATCTAACTGGTAGCCTTACAACAAAAACGCAACGCATAACGAGCAACTCTCTGAAGTGTCTACATTTTTCTGCACTTTGCAGAATATGAAACTTCTACTACACAGCAACCTACCTCACCATACATCAACTCTATCAAAGATCAATCTGATAATGATTCTAGGAAACAGAAAGGCTCTCACCGCACACCAGCTACATCATCCAACAAATAAGGAGAAGTATCACACGCAATCAGTTGACATGATAGCATTGTTTTTCGTGTATATAAAGTGGTGTTCTGTTCAGTTAGGTTCAATTTCGGAATAAAGTGCAGAAAATACATTTCTTCACAGGACATTCGTTTATCTGGCATCGATGTTTCGATTTTGCTTTCATTTCTTCTCCAAGAGAAAACAAAATCAGTTATTCTGGGTTAATGTGAGATCGACGATGCGCGGCAGGGTATTAGACTGCTCATAAGAAA
This sequence comes from Nippostrongylus brasiliensis, assembly GCA_030553155.1. Lineage (NCBI taxonomy): Eukaryota > Metazoa > Nematoda > Chromadorea > Rhabditida > Heligmosomidae > Nippostrongylus > Nippostrongylus brasiliensis. Next base: position 41,087,169 of record CP130733.1, read on the forward strand.
CGCCAAAAAATTGCATTGAGAGGCCTTGATCGATTTTTATTCTTTATCCGGCCGAAAAAAAGGGTAACGGTGCGGATAACGGATCAGCCAAAAAAACCCGGAAACCGGATGACGGATAACGGATAATCCGCACACCCCTGCTACTAACTTCTGAGAAACCGATGGAAACTCACTGTGCACACTCTTTCTCGTCGAGCGCACCATATGACCACTGCCGGCAGATGTTGGCCTTGAAGCGAATGATGGTGCCCCGCCTCCATTGCGGTACTTCGTCGACTTTGCATGAGTTCTAAAGTGGGAATATCAAGCAAATTGACAAAAAATTCCCTATTTCGAGATATGTAGTGTGATAAAATCAAAGAGCCTGGAACCTACAAATTCTCGGCAATAAATTGGGTCCGCTTTTCTGTGCTTATGCAGCGCTGTAGGATGGTACCAGATGCGATCGCGTTACACTTACCGACTCGCATAACTGAAAATATTGAACTCTTCTGTGTAAAACGGTGAATATTGTAAATAACGATAATTTGCAGTGGAAGCATCTCACAAAACAATGAAAAAATCCTGAGTCGCCTTTTCTACGAATATCTCCAATACAAGAGTTCCAGCGTTAACGACATCGGGTACAGGAAAACTAATGTGCTCAGTGGTTTTCAGTTTCCTTGGCGGGTCAAATTGTTGTTCCTGATGAGAAGGAAACCACCTTCACCACCACCACCACCACCACAACAACAACAGCAACAACAACAACTCGCCAATCGTCGCCAAGTGTCATGCCACCGATGGATCCGGCAGCAAGACTGTACACCAACAAAAAAGGGCGATATTACGAAAACTATGTAAGCAGCCAAATTGAGAGCGACGTCGCGAAAATGCTTGTTTTGTTTTAGAATTTGTACATTTAGCCAAATGTTGTCGGTCACGACCGTTTTCCAGTGACAGATACCGTGCTTAGCGTAATTTTAACCAGCAGGCTAATCGAATTCAAAGAACAGAACAAACGACTACTTTAAGATAGTGCTCAACAGAAGAACATGGGATGAGGCGAAACAGCACTGTGAACAGCACAATCTACGTTTAGGATTTACTACCCTAACTGACCAGGAAATAATCCGAAGTGAGTGATTGCTCTAGGAATTTTTAGGCGATAATTTTCGTTGTTTGACAGAAATAAAATATAAGACAACTGAATCGACTGTAATCACTGCATTTTCAAACAAATTCTGGCAAATGATGAGGAGAAGAGACCGCAATGATATCATCTGGATGGGAGGAATGGAATTCACGTGAGTAATGTAAGACATAGAATAGCACACTTTTTTGCTTATCAATCAAGTAACAAGTGATTGGAAGCCCATTCATCCAAATTATCATTAACGATAGCATTATGGTTGTGCCCCTTACTTCCTAGTGAAACACTATTTATTAGGAAGTTACTTCGATTGTGCGGGGGTTTCGAGAGAATTGATGCCTATTCAAAGGTTAATAACAACGAAAGAGATATATGCGCAAAGTTCATAGATGGTGTAGTTTCCTCGGGCTTGAAGATCTTGCGGCTAATCTACACTCTCCTGCGGCGCTACGCCATGGTCAGACCGTTTTCCAGCAGTAATTTTCCCAACTATGGGAAAGGTCATCCACGATTTCCACTCCGATCTCTTCGATAGCCACGTCCATCATCCCGAATAATATCCAATTCCGAACGTTGGATATGTCGTTTGTGCAGTCCTCCCTTCCGAGATTCGTCATGCAATTTCATCGATAAAAATCGCACAGTACACGGTCCCGACAGGATCCGAACCGAACATCTGAAGAGCCTACGGTCAGTCCTCGTTAGCACCCTGGCCAGGCTCTTCACACGATACCTATCAGACTGCAAAGTACCAGCAACCTGGGCCCAGATTCATCATTGGTAAACCTCAGATAATCCCCGAGATTGAGCCTGAACGGCGCCCACCTACGTCTACTTTTCCTAAACTTCCTACGTTAAACGCGATCTCTTATCGACTCTGCCGTCTGGTTCTGGCTGCGCCGCGGTTTCGGAGACCGCTCGTCCGTTCACGAATCTGGGCCCTGAAAAACTAGCAGGTCTGAGTTGCTGTATAAGAAGGGGGACCCGCTCGACATCGGCAACTATCGCCCTATCTGCCTGCTGCCTGTAGTCTACAAGTTATTCACACGTGTCATTCTTAATAGGATAGACCGAACGATAGACGAAGGATAACCGTGTGAGCATGCCGGGTTTCGACGAGGGTTTTTATTTATTTATTCAGGGCTCAGCACAATCGATCATATCCACACCGTGATCAGGCTCATTGAGGTGTCCCGAGAGTACAAGACGCCGTTATGCCTCACATTCGTCGATCTCAAGAAGGCCTTCGACTCTGTCGAAACGGAAGCGGTGATTGAGGCTCTGTGCAAACAAGGCGTCCCCACTCAGTACGTGATGATCCTCAGTGAGCTCTACAAAGGATTTACGACCGTGATCACACCATTCTACAATAACTTTCGTATCAACGTGAAGAGGTGTGTGCGCCAAGGTAATACCATATCACCGAAGCTGTTCAACGCCTCTCTCGAGAACATCATGCGAACACTAGAATGGGACGACATGGGAGTGAATATCAACGGCCAGCGGTTACACCACCTTCGTTTTGCGGATGATATCGTACTCATAATACCATCTATCACCCAGGCAGAACGCATGCTGGCAGACTTCGATCATGCGTGTGGGAAGATCGGCTTGCAGCTGAACTTGACGAAGACGATGTTCATGAGGAATGGATACGTTTCTGATGCCCCATTTTCGCTCAACGGAACGAATATCTCCGAGTGCTCCAGCTATGTGTACTTGGGTCGGGAAGTCAACATGACCAACGACTTTAGTACAGAGCTGGGAAGGAGGAAACGAGCGGCTTGGGGCGCATTCAAGAGTATTGATGAAGAAGTGAGGAGGACAAAGAACGCCCGACTCTGCGCCCATTTCTTCGAGTCTACGGTTCTTCCTGCGTTGACGTACGCTTCAGAATCCTGGGCGTTGCGCAAGCAGGATGAACATGCGATTTGCGTCGCGCAAAGAAGTATAGAGAGAAGGATGCTCGGAGTGACTCGCTTCAACCAGGCGAGAGACGGCATACGGAGCTCCGAGCTACGTCGACAGTCGAAGATCAGAGGCGTAGTCGCATGGGCCAAATTGTTGAAGATCAGGTGGGGCGAACATCTAGTGCGATTTCGTGGCGACCGTTATAGTGAACCGACATTCCTACACAACCTACTGATTTGTGTATACTAGTTGGTATTTCAAGCCAGCATGAGATTTTCGCTTTGCATTCCCAGGTCACGCATTTCAAAATAGAGACTTTATGTTTGGAGACGCTAGGTTATTCGCGAAACACTGACATCGGACGGGAATTGAACCCGCGTCTTTCTGTTTCCGGCAGACTGCACTAACCACTGTGCTACCGATGTACGTTACAAACCCCCTAGCATCTTCCTTTTCTTCAGCCCGGCCGGGCTGGCATAGTTTAGAGACGTTCGAATATTTTAGAAGCTTCCTGAGCTTTTATGAAAACTCTAAGCTATTTCAATGGTCTCCATAGCAAGCGAGCGGTATGATGTTTCCAAGCACAAAAAACAATTCTGCTTCGCCGGAGTTACTTCTTTCGTATACGAATTGATTATTTCAAGTTTCTCGTTTCACGCTCTTGCCAAATAACCTCAAAGAAACGCCGACGACCTGATGAACACTCTTTCAGTGTTGAATGCGGTGTGCAGTTTTTAGAACGCCATGAATTTAATACAATTAATAAGCCGGTTCGATCCTACCAAAGGGATTGCAACCAAGCATTTGGCAAGGACGTGAGTATTTTCGTCAGCTCGAACTCTTGAAGCTGTTAAAAGCAGGATTTGAAAATTGTACATCAAAACTTGTCCACTTGAAGGTAGAGGGAGGCGTTCTGGTGGGCTATATTTGCCAGAGAGAAATCAGCTATGAGGCTTACCGCAAAGGACTCAGCACCACCTCATAACAAGGGAACTCAGCTGCAGCATCTCATAATCGGCAAGATTCTGTGAAAATAAATGAATACGAAAACGTTTCCATCTGCCACAATACAATTTCGTAAAGACTTGCAGGCGAATAGAAACTTTCTCGAAATACTCAAACGTAAAATACCAGATATGTTGAAGAACTAACGATAAGTTCACCTTTGCTGGTTCGATGATCGCTATTCGCGATTTTGAAGAAACTACCGGCTCATCGACGGCTGAAGCAGGCTACTCTGAAATAAACTAAAAAATAAAATGTAAAATGCATTCTATAATAACTAGCCAAAAATTTACGAAATGATTTCAAGGGTCCTAATTTCCCACATCGCCGAAACATTTGGTGATAGATCTCCCACACTCTCAGAAGCAATTGAAGAGGTTCGACGTGTCGCTATATGAAAAACAAATAATAAAAGACGTTATTCCATCCTATGCGAACAATAAAAACAACATCAAAAATATCAATAAAATCTGTATTCCGTAGGACAGCATTCAATTGACAATTAATTTCCGAAATCGTTCCGGAATTTTCAATGGATCCAATCCTAACAATATCATTCAACCAATCCCATTATTCACCACAGACGATCCTGTCGAACGGACGACGAAACAGTTCTTACAAAAAATGATAATGATATAAGATAATAAGTCATGCAAAAGACAGATCAATAAGAAGATCAGGAATGTATGCAGTGGCAAAAAGGTAACAGAACCGATTGAAAAGTCATTTCATTGGCGTCCAAAATGTAAAGAACGACACAGTACTAACAATGAACCTTTTCAGTGCCTTCTTCAAATGGCAAAATGTTTGAGAAAAGAAAGTCGTCTGTAGCGCGGTAAAACTTATCTGAAGGGATGGTGAATAAAGTATATGACCTATCAATGGATTGTGAAGGCCACCTGCTGTTCAAGTCAGTATCTTCATCTTCCCGCACAATTCTGGTACCAATTCACCCAATTCCGGAGGAATGGAAGGCTTCGTTAATCGGCGCGAAGATCGATCGTTCCTCCGTGGGGGCATTAGTAGCGCCTTCCACCGCATCAACATGCAAAATAGTTGAAAAATCGACGTTATCGATGACGTAAAGATTGCCGTTTTCGATTTTTTTTTATATTATGTCACATATCCAATAATGGTCTACATACTAAGAGGTCTGATGACATATATGATAAAGAAAAGTAGGTGAACGATCGGATATCGATTACTAGATAAATGGCACTACTTACATCATTATCGATCGAGCCCAGATGCATAATTATAGTTGAATCTCCATAAAGAAGTCGATTTTAGGCACTTTCACGTGGGCGGCGTATTCGAAGACCGTGAAGGTGACGTTGGCGAACGTCGCAAACACTCGCCAGAAGTGGAACATCGTGAAGAACACGTTCATGTTGAAGTTGTCGTTGAACTTCTACGCTCGTTTCGTCGGCGAAGTCGTCGTTTCCAAGTATTAAGGCCACAAATACTCCAGATCTATTTATAAAACATGAATAAATAATTCCAACAGCCTTTCTTACTGTTATAAAAACATTTTGGCTAGTTGACCACCAACAAATACATCAACATATATACATGTAATGAGTTGATCATTGGATGATTCAAGTGAGTGGCGCAGACTGACCCACTCACTGGTCAATTTCAATCTAATAGGTTGTTGCAAAAGTCTTGCGACACTTTTCAAAATAACAGCAACTTATTCAAACAAAATTTCAGTCAACGATATAATCACTATTCAGATCTATGACCCTTCCCCATCTTTCGGACAACTTCTCAATTACTGTCAGAACTCCGGCAGCTGTGACGGAAAAAATTGGCCGACCTCTATTGCCAGTTGGTCTCGGTTGTCGAATTCCATATCTCGAAGGTGTTGATTTAAGGACCTGAATAACTAGTAATCTGAAAGAGCAAGGTCTGGAGAATAAGGTGGATGCGGTAGAACTTCCCAACCTAAATCCTGAATTTTGTCACGAGTCACTCTTGCGATATGAGGACGAGCGTTGTCGTGCAAGAGGTAGACTTTTCCCTCTCAGGGCGTTTTTCTCGCATGACGGGAAGTTCTAGCGCATCCACCTTATTCTCCAGACCTTGCTCTTTCAGATTCTCGCTTATTCTGGTTCTTAAAGCAACACCTTCGAGATATGGAATTCGACAACCGAGATCAACTGGCAATAGAGGTCGGCCAATTTCTTTCGTCACAGCTGCCGGAGTTCTGGCGGAGAGGAATCAAGTAGTTGCCCGAAAGATGGGGAACGGTCATAGATTTGAATAGCGATTATATCGTTGATTGAAATGTTGTTCGAATAAATTGCTGTTAATTTGAAAAAGTGTCGGAAGACTTTTGCAACAAGCTAATATTTAAGCTCTTCTCACTATCGGTTTGTTACCGCCGGAAGTGTATCAGCTAGTGTGGGTCGAAAATGAATCAGAAATTCCTCAAAACAACCATAATTCATCAGAAACGGAGCTGTATAGATAACGGTCAGGCAGGAAGAAGCTCCGCTCATACAAAGTTCATGCATCCAGGGGAATTTGAAATGAAATGGCGATTTTTCCTTGGTTTGGCTGCTTAATTGAATCGACCATCGTGAAAACTTTTATCGAAAAATGAGTGGGAATGCTTCAACGCATAAAAGTGAAAGAATTACGATTATTGTGAGAACATCTCGATGTGGATATCACAAATGCAATAGCATCTCATCACGTATATATAAATCTGTACGCTCTCAACACGACACAATCGAGGATGCTGACCATCTATTGGTTAGCTGTTGTTTTCCATCGTGAGTTCCCGTTTTTTATGAGAACGTAATTTTGTAAAGCGCTTGAGCAAAAACGAAAGAATACGTTTAAGCCGCAACAGAATCGTCAGTACTAATGCTTGATATATCCAGGTACAGAGGCAAACCAAAAACCATCACCGGGCCCAACTTTGCCCTACTTTCATTCGGATTATTTGCGCTCATTCGCAGAAATAGCTAGGCAAGTGATGCAGCGGGTAGAGGCGCTACTGACATACGCACGATCGGGCGATGGAGCCTCGCTCAGGCTAATTTGGCCTTCGATCACTCGGGGGGGGGGGGTTGAGTTTGTACCACATTCGTCTGTAATTGTGAAGGCAGTGGTTTGAACAGTGGCCGGATCTCGCAAACCATTATAAGGGCCAAATACGCATGCCCTATGCCGCTACTAGGGGATCGTTTACAGTGCGCGCTACGTGACCATATGGAAAAGGTGCAGGGAAAACGGTAAACGACTAATGTGTTCTGTGGTTTTCAGTTTCCTTGGCGGGTCAACGTCCTGTTCGCCATAAGGTGAAAACCACCACCACCACTACAACAACTCGCCAATCATGGCCAAGTGATATGCCACCGATGGATCCCGCAGCAAGACTGTACACCAAAGTCAACGACGGACTATATTTGGAAGCCTATGTAAGCAGCCAACTTGAGAGCGACAACACAGAAATGGTTGTTCAGTAAACAAACGACTACTTTTAGGTAGTGCTCGACAACAGAAAAAATTGGTATGAGGCGCAAAAGCATTGTAAACATTACAATCTAGAGTTAGCAGAGATTATTCCGGACCACACTCCATTGGTCCGAGGTGAGCGATAAGTCTAGAGATTATTAAGTGATAATTCTAGATGTTTGACAGAGGTGAAATATCAGACAACTGGAACGATCGTAATCACCGCTTTTCCAGAGAAGATCAGGCAATTGACAGGGAAGATGCCGGTCCTCAATGGTGTCCTCTGGATTGAATCTAAACTACGACTCGGGTAAGTATCACTCATGTGCTTGTCAATCAACATAAGTAATAAGTGATTGGAAGCCTATTCACCCAAATTGTCATTAACGACACCACTATGGTAGCTCTGCCACATTTCCTTGTTAAGCACCATCTATTAGGAAGTGTGGTTACCTCGATTGTGGCAAAATTTCGAGGAACTCGACGATTTTTCTCGAAGGTGAATAATAACAAAGAAACGACAACGATAAACGCGCAGAGGTTGCCATCCGAAGCAGTCGCTGCCAATACGCCGCGCGCTCGTTCCGCAGTTAAAACGCCTACCTAACCCATATATATATATATATATATATATATATATATATATATATATATATATATATATATATATATATATATATATATATATATATATATATATATATATATATATATATACATATATAGAGTTCATAGTGTCTCAGCGAAGCAGTCGCTGCCAATACGCCGCGCGCTCGTTCCGCATATACGTGGCTCCTACAGTGCGCTTGGGTCATCATCCTTTCAGCTCTCTTTGATGTGCTTAGCCTACCTAACCCATATATATATATATATATATATATATATATATATATATATATATATATATATATATATATATATATATATATATATATATATATATATATATATATATATATATATATATATCCAGTGAGGGTATATATATATGTATATATATGTATATATATATATATATATATATATATATATGTATATATATGTATATATGTGCATATATATGTATAATGGGATGGGGAAAGAAGTGCCTCACACGAGCGAACTGCCGAATCGTAGTGCAATGCGCTGCGACGAGCGATATATATTTATATATATATATATTTATATACATATATATATGGGTGCGCGATCGTTGCGAAATCGCGCCCGCGCAACGGCATGACACCCCGCCAGCGAGCCCTCGCACGCGCGCGCGCGACAACTGACACAGACACGACTGCTACCACGTGTCTGATACTGGGTAGTGCCAGTGGCGCAGCCGAGCGTCGAGCGAAATTGCTGGCATGACAATGGCCTTACGGCGTCATAGTCAGACCGTGGCTCTAGAAGCTTGAGCTCGGTAACCTATCCAGTAAAAATTATCTCAAAAACTGAACATGGAAGAGATCTCACCTTTTCGACGTCCGTCACATCCAATACACCAGAAAAGCGTCGGAAGGGGACACGTTCGTTCAGAGCGCGTGAATTCCCTCAAGCTGGTACAAACTGTAGCAGGTAGCAAGATAGTGGACATGGCCACAACAACTCACGATGGGCATCAGCTTCAGAACCTTCTGTGTGAGGACAATGAAGAAGACGTCGGTAGTCCTAGAGGCTCGACATCTTCCCCAACATTCGCAAAAGTTCTACCGATGGTCAAAGGATTCGATAGATTGGTGCATAAGTGCCCTGACATCTCCATTTAATATAACATTTGCCATGCGATGTCCACATATCCTCAACCTTTTTCAAAACATTTGCTCACCCTGTTACTTTTAACGGTAACATTCTTGAACAATTATATCTAGTTATTTATTCCACAACGTTTTTATCCCGATCAGTTACGGACTACGCCTTTCATGTTAGTCAGCTCGTCTTCCATCTTCCTGATGTTGTTCCCGCTTCGTTGAGGTTACCGCACTGCCATCTTATCTCACAAGGGAGGTCAGTGAACTTCCCCCGACGATTCTTAACAAGACCTATATGGCCTCATAGTGCTTGAAACGTAAATCACAGATATGTAATCTATTTTTGCTGAATGACAGTGGGTGGTCCGAAAATCGCAGAAAAAGAAAACACTGCTCTAGAGGGGCGCTGAATAGTCCCTGAGGTGAAAGGTTCGCCTAAGTGTGCTGCGGTAGCGCAGCGGTACCGCGGTGGACTCTTGCTGAGACGAGCGATGGTTTGAATCCTGTGGTTGTGACTTTGTTTTGCTTCAATCGCATTAATACCAAATGGTGCTCATTTTGCGATTTTGTCATGGAGATTGAAGAAAATCATGTTTGGAACAGCTTAAAACACATAAAATTTAGTAAATGACAACAACAATATGGGTAGCCAATATACACCGTAACTTCAATTAAACGGACGCAACATCAGAAACTAATGTTAGATTCGTGATCAGCGACCCAAATAACCCCTGCACACGAAGTTTGGACGAAATCGGTGATTTTGACCCAGGCATCGGGACCATCGACTCGACCGTAGTCGATGGTCTCACTTACTAACCCTTACCGTAGCAACGGCCATCAGTCAGAAATTGAGAAGCAAAAGTAAAATTCGCAATCAGCAGTCCAGGTGAGACTCCCAGGCAATTTCGAGATCAAAAGTAATGGATACGAAAGATTTTCTGACAGGCAGAATATTACCAGTAATTCATCAGAGACCGAACCCTGAGCAACTTTATCGACTTCTGACATGAGGATCGACAGGGGAGGGGGAGTGTCGTTTGTTCGCAATGTCGGCTCGACCAAGGGCGCGCGACAGTTCCTGCGGATACAATTAGCGACGACTCGCGCAGCGACGGTAAGCTGACTACGGCGACTCGACCGTAGTCGATGGTCCCGATGTCGACGAAATTTGAAGGCGCCTGCCCTCGATTAATGAAACACCTCATAAAAGGATTCGAATAAGCACTCACTGGATTCAAAACCAAGGAAACCCACACATTTTCTAGACCAGAATTTCACCCTCTATCGAATGAGCTGAGAAGGAACGCTCTTTCACTAACACTAACAACCCCGCGAAAGGGACATTATAAAAGAACATACTGTGCTATAAGAAAAGAAGCGAGAATCGGGTTGAAGGGGCAATTTTGAATTAAAGATATCAAATAAGTCGGGCAATACACTTCAATGTTCCTACTGCTGCTTTGGTTAATAATACTGACGTTCACATAAATAATAATAGTAATAACATTAACAATAATATCACTACCTTGCGAATTCTGCGATTTGACGCTATAGTAGCTCTGAGGAGGACTGTTGGTGTAGTTATTATTGAATAAGTACATTGCCGTAGATTATCGAGGTAAGAAGAGGGTCCATCTATTACCCATCCTTTTATTCTGTTTTTTTTTTACTTTTGCAGAGGTGACTGGAAGTGCTGTTTCGACCTCGCGGCCCCTAGGCGGAACGTTGATGTCACCAACTGAAGGGTCACATCTATTGATTAATAGCCACGTCCCATCTATGGTTCTCCTTGTTAGCTCATTCGATAGAGGGTGAAATTCTGATCCGGAAAATGTATGGGTTTCCATGGTTTTAAATCCAGTGAGTGCTTATTCGAATCCTTTTGTGAGGTATTTCATTAGTTGAGGGCAGGCGCCTTCGAATTCGGTCGACATCGGGACCACCGACTACAGTCGAGTCGCCGCAGCCAGCTTATCGTCGCGGCGCTAGTCGTCCCTAATTGTATCTACAGGAACTGTCGCGCGCCCTTGGTCGAGCCGAAATTGCGAACAAACGTCCCTCACCCATCGACAGGTAATGGCCACTCATTTCGTCAAAATTTCGCTAGTGACACTATTTGAGGCGCGGGTCACAAATTTAACACTAGTTTCGTGATTTTCAACAGGTGAGGGTGGCTAATGGTGGGTTTGGTTGTGCATGGGTTGGTGAGCGCTAGCTATGGTAAGGGTGGGCAAGTCAGGTGCCTGGGCCAAGACAACCGATTTCGTCCAAACTTCGTCTGTAGGGGTTATTTGGGTCGGTTATCACGAATCTAATATTAGTTTCTGAATATGCGTCCGTTTAGGGTAGCTTACGGTGGATATTGGCTACCCAAATTTGATGTTGTCATTTACTAAAATTTGTGTGTGTTTAAGCTGCTCCAAACATGATTTTCTTCAATCCCCATGACAGAATCGCAAAATGAGCACCATTTAGTATCAATGCGATTGAAGCAAAACAAGGTCACAACCACTGGATTCAAACCCTCGTTCGTCTCAGCACGAGTCCACTTTGCTGCCGTTGCGCTACCGAAGCACACTTGAGCAAACCTCTCACCTCAGGGACTATTCAGCGCCCCTCTAGAGCAGTGTTTTCTTTTTTTTTGCGATTTTCGGACCACCCACTGCCATTCAGCAAAAATAGATTACATATCTGTGATCTGTCACGCTTCAAGCTCTATAAGACCATATAGGTCTTGTTAAGAATCATCGGGGGAAGTTCACTGACCTCCCTTGTCAGTCTTGAGCTCCTCGTGGGGTGGCCATCGCAGGTTCTTGAGCGCCGCTTTCTTGCATGCGACCATCGATTTATCTTGTGATTGTGAAAGTTTTCCTCCATCAGGCGACCTGTCACACGGGCCTGACACCCTTTTCAGCTATTTCTAAACTAGGCAAGGGTTCCTGCTTGGGATGGGATTGAACCCTGATCATCGTGATCTTGAGCCTAAGCTCTTAACCTCTCGGCTATCGACTTATACATGACAAGATTGGGTGCTTTTCCACCTGTAGCGAGGGATGCGACGGATTGTGAAAATCTACCAAATACTTACATGCTAAGGCTCTTGTTGTTTAAATTATTAATTTAAACCGAAATCCCTACATACGCTCTCGATTTCTGAATAGTTGGTATTTCAAGACAGCATGAGATTTTCGCTGTACATCGCCAAGTCACACAAAAATAGACTTTATAATTGCTATTCAGACATTTCAAAGGTTTTCTGAGCTCTTGTGGAAACTCTAAGCTATTTTAGTTGTCCTTATAGCAAACAAGTGGTATGGCGTTTTCCAGAGCTCGAAAAATTCCAAATTATCATTGGCAGGAGATTTCATTTTGTGCACGAACTGATCAGTTCAAGTTTATCGTTCCACGCTCTTGCCACATAAACTTGAAAGGGCGATGATGAACACCCTTACAGAGGTAGATGCTTTTTGACCTCCGAGATGGGACCTCCGCACGACCATTTTTGTTCGAGGAACTGCTATCAAACTGGCGAGGACGTGAGTGTTATCTTCAGATTGAACTCTTGAAGCTTTTAAAAGCAGGATTTGAGACCTGTATGATAAAACATGCCCATTTGAAGGAGAACGGACACATTCTGTTGGGCTATATTTGCGGAAGACATCTCAACGAAAAGGCTTACCGCGTAGCCCTCACCATCTTGAGCAAGGGCAAAGAGATACCGCCTCACTTCTACATGCTTCTATGAAAAAATGAATGAAAATAAATGAATTCGAAGCCGTTTCCATCCGCCACAATACAATTTCGTAAAGACTTACAAACGAATAAAACTTTTCGAAATATTCGAACGTAAAAGACCAAATATGTTGAAAAATTCAGCTCACTTTTGCTGGTTCGATGATCGCTATCCGTGATTCTGATCGACCGCTGAAGCAGGGCTACTCTGAAATCAGCTAAGAAATAAAAATGTCAGATGTATTCCATAATAACAAGCTAAAATTCGCAAAATGATTTCAAAGATTCTGATTTCCCACGTCGCCGAAGCGTTGGGTGATAGATCTCCCCTACTTTCAGAAGCCATTGAAGAGTTTCGACGTGTCGCTATATGAAAAACAGATAAATGTCATCCCTTTCTCTACGAACAATAAAAACAACATCAAAAATATCAATAAAATCTGTATTCCGTAGGACGGAATCAAATTGACGATCAATTTCCGAAACCGTTTCGGAATTTTCAATGGATCCAATCCTAACAATACCGTTCAACCAATCCCATTACACACCACAGACGATCCTGTCGAACGGACGACGAAACAGTTCTTGCAACAAGTAATTGTAATAAATAACCATAAGCCATTGTAAAAGACAGATCAAGAAGAAGATCAGGAATGCAATGTAAAAAGTAACAGAATGGATTAAAGACTCATTCCACTTGCGTCCAAAATGTTAGCGAACTTAACGAACAACACAGCACTAACAATACTCCTTTCCAGTGCCTTCCTCAAATGGCTAAATGTTCGAGAAAAGGAAGTCATCTGTAGCGCGCTAAAACTTTTCGGAAGATGACTGTGTTCTCAAGTTGAGTGAGCCATCTGTCTTAGGTTTTACCTGCGCCTAGGTGTGTTATCAAAGTTCGTCAGCAAAAAAAAAATCTAATGAGAATTGAACAAACCCTAAAAGAAGCAAACATCGCAGCAGTGGGGATAACTGCTAACCGCCGTCGGGGGTATTATAAGCTCTTTTTGCGGCTACTTGTCAAGTTTGAACCTTAATTAAAAATATACAAATCACCTCTGCAATAACAATATCAGCAGAGGAAAAACACTCATCGATTGTGGGTTAGAAATGCATTGACGAATGAAAATGCAGTTGTCTGCAGTTGCACACAACCGTCATTGCAGACGTATAGGTGATGAATAACCACCGTAACTTACCCTAATCGATCGCTAATCGTGAATTGAACAAGATACCGTAATGTGTCAAGTTAACGTGAACCTACAATTGTGGATAACGAACGAGGAAAAGGTCAGCAAGCAGGCTAAGAGGTTACCTGAGTACTTGTTGAGTAGATGCCATGATAGAAGTATCTATCCTTCCTTCAACGATGGATTCGATCTCAATCTTGAGCCATTGGTGTTCTATCCTTTTATTTTTCATTCATACAATGTAATTACTCGACGACAAAATTATCATCGTCAAGCACGACACCGCGTTATCAGTAGATGATCAAGGACTTCCTTAGCCAAGAATCTAGGAGTCCATGAGTCAAAGTTCAATTTTTCGTAGCTAAAAAGCTCTAGAAGGGTGAAATAAGAGAGTAAAAGTGGCTAGGTCTCGGGAATAGGTTGGGTGCGAAACCGTGCATCAGTTCAATCCGATAAATTAGCACCGGTGCCATTCGTTACATATATGGGACCTAACGATAAGAGGGTCGAAGGCGCTCTTGCCAAATTGGCACTGAAAATCGCAAAGATTCATAGCCGTCACATCGAGCCTTCCTAAACGACTAACAATCTCACACCCTACGTCAAGGATACGGTTTATCAAAAACTCTGGGTCTTTCAAGCAGTTCAAGTCTTTCTCATCATCCTGAACTCTACAACTGCTCTCTTTTCTTATGTACGGATCGTTCACTTCGCCTGTGTCATCATCAAGTTTCTTTGCGGAAAATGCAACTTTTTGAACCAAATAGAACCGAAATTAACTCCCTTCGACTACTCCTTTTGGGCATTATTATTGATCACGAAAAGAAACTTGGTGTCCAGCAGGCACAAGTTTAGTTGCTATACAAATTTAACGTAAAATAAATAGATAAGCGAACTACTTGACAACATCAAATGCATACAATACTGGATATTTATTTCATAATCCTACTTGAAGCGAGTTTTTGTAATCACTGACTGCTTCGAAGTGAAGTCATCAGAAACAGCCATTGAGCACGAATGTCATTTATTTTATATTTTAACTGTTTTCTATACTGTGTCACACATTCAATAATGGTCTGCATACAGAGAGGACTGATAACAGAGATGACAAAGAAGAGTAGGTGATCGATCGGATATCGATTACTATAGGGTGATCCACATGAAGTGTTACGCGCTTCAGGAAAGCCATTTTCCGCAGCGCACCGAAAGCAAATTTGGAAGACGAGGTGTTACGCTGGGCATAACAAACCGCTAAGAACATCTACTGGACGTTCCAGCAGGAATGGGCGCCAGTCCACCGTGCCAAAAAGACCTGGAGGTGACGTTGAGGCGGATCCCAAATACTCATTGTGGAACAAAAAAAAACACGTTCATGTTGAAGTTGTCGTTGAACTTCTACGCTCATTTCGTCGGCGAAGTCGTCGTTTCTATTATTAAGGCTACAAACACTTCAGATCTATTTATGAAACATGAATAAATAATTTCAACAGCCTTTCTTAGTGTTATAAAAACGTTTTGACCGCCAACAGATGAGTCGATCATTAGATGGTTCTGAGTGGGGAGCGCAGACCGACCCGCTCACTTGTGAATTTTAGTCTATTTCTATTAGGTTGGTGCAAAAGTCTTGCAACACTTTTGCAACATTCTTCAAAATAACAGCAATTTATTCAAACGAAATCTCAGTCAACGATATAATCATCGCTGATATGAGATTCACCATGGATTTCGTCTTCTTACGTTCCTAGAGCCAAAAGCTGTGACGAAAAATGGACCTCCATTTCCAGAAATTTCATATCTCGAAGGTGTTGCTCTAAAACCTGAATAAGTGACAATCTGAAAGAGCAAGGTCTGGAAATAAGGTGGGTGCATAGAATTCTCAAAATTTTCTGAAAGGGATTGGACGCTTGCATTGGAGCCAAAGGTGGCCATTTCTAATGTGACGCGTGAAGTGTCATGAAGAATTTTTTCGCCTTTCTGATGAATGTACACTTATCTTTTAGTCTTTTTGCGTAACACTTCATGTGGACCACCCTTTTGATCATAATGTACACTTATCTTATTTGCTTCGTTCAACGAAGAGTTGTATGTAGCTTTTTGCGTAACACTTCATGTGGACCACCCTGTAGATCATAAATGACACTTCTTACAACATCACCGAACGCGCACAGAGGCACAATTGTAGTTGAATCTCTATAAAGAAGTTGATTTTAGGAACGTTCACCTGGACGGCGTATTCGAAGATCATGAAGGTGACGTTGGCGAACGTCACAAACACTCGCCAAAAGTGGAACATCGTGAAGAACACGTTCATGTTGAAGTTGTCGTTGAACTTCTACGCTCGTTTCGTCGGCGAAGTCGTCGTTTCTAAATTTTGAAAGGGAAATTTGAAATGAAATGGCGATTTTACCCTGGCTTGACTGCTTATTCGAATCGGCCATCGTGCAAACTTTTATCGAGAAATGAATGGGAATGTTTTCAACGCATAAAAGTGAAAGGTTTACGATTATTGTGAGAACATCTCGATTACGATCGCTGTATTACAAAGGCAATAGCATCTCATCACGTATATATAAATCTGTACGCTCTCAACACGACACAATCGAGGATGCTGATCATCTATTGGTTAGCTGTCGTCTTCCATAGTGAGTCCCTATTTCTTATGAAAACATAAATTTATAAAGTGGTAGAGCAAAAGCGAATGAATACGATTATGCCGCAAAAGAACCGTCAGTACTAATGTCTGAGATATCCAGGCACAGAGGCAAACCAAAAACCATCACCGGGTCCAACTTCGCCCATTGGGTGTCCAGGCAGCATTCTTCTACGCAATCCTCTTGTTCTTGGTTCTTGGCCGAAGTTAAATTAGAAAGCTATACTATCAGGGTGTGCGAATTAATAGCACACGAGGGTTCATGCAGAGGCGACGGTGGTAGGGGCCCTTTCAGACTCTACTGTGGCAGTAAACCAAAGTAGCGCAGCCGGGGATCGTTTACAGTGCGCGCAACGTGACCATATGGAAAAGGTGTAAATCGACCAGTTCCCACGGTATAATCGATTCGCACCTTTTCTATATGATCGCGCTGCTGTCGCAGCAAACTATGAAGGGCCTTAACATGGAAACTCACTGTGCGCACTCTTTCTCGTCGAACGCTCCATATGACCACTGCCGGCGGATGTTGGCCAGCGAGTGATGGTGCCGCCTCCATTGCGGTACTTTGTCGACTTTGCATCAGTGCTTAAGTGGAATATCGCCCTTTCTACGGATATCATAGATACAAGAGTTCCAGTGTAAACGACATCGGGTACAGGGAATCTAATGTATCCAGTGGTTTTCAGTTTCCTTGGCGGGTCAAGTTCTTGTTCCCGATGAGGTGGAAACCACCACAATAACAACAACTCGCCAAACATCGCCAAGTGTTATGCCACCGACGGATCGCACAACAATGCTTTACACCATACTCGACGGAACCCGAGTTTACGAAACCTATGTAAGCAGCCAAATTGGGAGCAACAGCACGGAAATACATGTTTAGTTTTCAAATTTGTACCTTTATCTGGATGTTGTCAGTCACGACCGTTTTTCCAGTGACAGATCCCGTGCTTAGCGTCATTTTAACCAGCAGGCTAATCGAATTCAAAGAGCAGATCAAAAGACTAATTTAAGCTCGTGGCTAACAATAGAAGAACTTGGCGGGAGGCGAAACAGCACTGTGAACAAAACAATCTACGCCTTGGACCTGCTAGTGGTACTATACTCATCGCATACGAAGGTGAGCGATAGTGTTAGGAATTTTTAGACGATAACTTTAGTTGTTTGACAGAAGTGAAATATTAGACAATTGGAACGATTGTAATCACTGCTTTTCCAGACAGGTTCAGAAAATTGATGGGGAAGAAGCCAGACCCCTACGGTGTCCTCTGGATGAGTGACTCATCTCCCTCTACGTGAGTAATGTGAGATGTAGTATAGCACACTCTTGTGTTTCTCAACCAACTAACAAGTGATTGGAAGCCTATTCACACAAATTGTCATTAACGAGACCATTATGGTTGTGTCTGCTTTACTTCTTTGTGGAACACTATGTATTAGGAAGTAATGTTACTTCGAGTGTGCGATGGTTTCGAGAGAATCGATGTCTATCCGAAGGTTAATAACAACAGAAGAAACGAGGGTGATATATGCGCAAAGGTTGCCATCCAAAGCTACGACCTTAATCCAAAGAATGGGCAGGGAAGTGATTCCATCTTTAAAACGGAAAGGATCCTAACGAGATCCACGGCTCCACGGCACTCTCGACATGATTACGATCATTACTCATTGGAGGGAACACATGGCATGACAGTCACAAAGGTTAAGGTCGAAAGTGGGCGGTTGGTGGAGAGGCCGTGTTATTTCTAGACGCTCCAAGTGCCTCCGGGTAGTGAAATCTACCATTGTACGTGATGAGATGAAGAACTTTGGAAGGGATGTTCCCTCGAAACAGTCTCTTGTTGATGTCTGCTGAATACTTTAGAGGAGATGAAAGCGGAAGCAACTAGTATTCACTGAGCTCAGTTTCATTTCTCTAGAAGTTGCATTCCAGTGTTTCTTCTGGTCACGTCCCGGTTACGCTTATCAAAAAGAGCTTAAAATTCTGACCCAGAAATGTATGGGGTTCAACGCCTTCGAAATCGGCCTTTGTGAATGCTAATTGTAAACGTGCTCCTTGCGCTGACCATTCTGGTTTCTGAGGTCAATACTGACTCTGTGGAGCACTCCGGTTTCTCGGGTCACCGTAGTCACCATGCGTCTGTGCCTAGCGCAGCTCACCGCGTGCGGCGAGGTGACGCGGCGGGTGCGGTGGCTCGAGCTGATATGGTAAGCCACGGCTCCGTATCCGTAGGCAAGGTCACCCAGTCAGGCGCCGGACTGCTAACTGCCGACCGATCCTAACGTCCCTCACACGTTGTGCCTCACATTCATCGATCTCAAGAAGGCCTTCGACTCTGTCGAAACGGAAGCGGTGATTGAGGCTCTGTGCAAACAAGGCGTCTCCACTCAGTACGTGAAGATCCTCAGTGAGCTCTACAAGGGATTTACGACCATGATCACACCATTCCACGACAACGTTCGTATCAACGTGAAGAGAGGTGTACACGAAGGTGATACTACATCGCCGTAGCTATTCAACACCTCTCTCGAGAACATTATGCGAACACTAGAATAGGACGACATTTGAGTGAAGATCAACGACCAGCAGTTACACCATCTCCGTTTTACGGATGATATCGTACTCACTATCACTATCTATCACCCAGGCAGAACGCATGCTGGCTGACTTCGATCGCGCGTGTGGGAAGTGTGGGAAGATCGGATTGCAGTTGGAACTTGACGACGACGATGTTCATGAGAAACGGTCACGTTTCTGGTGCCCCATTTTCGCTCAACTGGACGAGTATCTCTGAGTGCTCCAGTTCTGTGTACTTGGGTCGGGAAGTCAACATGACCAACGACTTGAGTCCAGAGCTGGGCAGGAGGAAACGAGCGGCTTGGGTGCTTTCAAGAGGCGCCCATATCTTCGACTCTGCGGTTCTCCCTCGGAATTCAGGGGTTACGCAATCGGGATGAGCATGCAATTCGCGGTGGGGCGGACACGTAATGCGATTCCGTGATGACCGTTATAGTAAACCGACATTTCTACACTTCCTACTGATTTCTGTATAGTTGGTACTTCAAGCCAGCATGAGATTTTCGCTTTGCATTCCCAGCTCACGCATTTCAAAATAGAGACTTTATAATTGCTGTTCCAATATTTTAGAAGCTTCCTGAGCTTTTATGAAAACTCTAAACTATTTCAATGGTCTCTACAGCAAACGAGTGGTATGATGTTTCCGACCACAAAAAACCAATTCTGTTTCGCCGGACTTTTTTCTTTTGCATTCGAGCATACGAATTGATCATTCCAAGTTTCTCGTTCCACGCTCTTGCCACATAACCTCAGAAAAAAACGGCGATGACCTGATGAACACTCTTTCAGTGGTAAATGCGCTGTGGGGCCCTTGGACTCTTTCAAATTTAGTACAAATAATAGGCCGGTTGAAATCTATCAAAGGGATTGCAATCAAACACTTGGCAGGGACGTGAGTTTTTTTTCATCAGATTAAACTCTTCAAGCTGTTAAAAGCAGGATTTGAAGACTGTATGACAAAATTTGTCCACTTGAAGGAAAAGGGAGGCGTTCTGGTCGGCTATGTTTGCCAAAGACAAATCAGCTATGAGGCTTTCCTTAAAGGACCTCAAGGACGCAGCACACCCTCCTACAAGAGAACTCGGCAATAGCCTCTCACAAACAAGTATTCTATGAAAATAAATGAATGCGAAAACCTTTCCATCCACCGCAGTACAATTTCGTAAAAGCTTGCAGTCGAATGAAAACTTTTTTCGAAATATTCAAACGTAAAAGACCAAATATGTTGAAGAACGATCGTTACCCGTGATTTTGTAGTAGTTGTCGGCTGATCGACGGCTGAAGCAGAGCTGCTCTGGAATCAGCTAAGAAATAAGAATGCAAGATGTATTATATAAAAACTAGCTAAAAGTCGACAAAATGATTTCTATGGCTCCAATTTCCCACGTCGCCGAAACACTTGATGATGCATCTCCTATACTTTCAGAAGCAATTGAAGAGCTTGATACAGTACTCACAATGCTCCTTTCCTGTGCCTTCCTCAGGTGGTAAAATGTTTGACAAATGGAAGTCGTTTGTAGCGCGCTAAAACTCTTCGGAAGATGACTGCGCTTTCAAGTTGAGTGAGCCATCTGTCTTAGGTTTTACCTGCGTCTAGGTATGGTATAAAAGTTCCTCAACAGAGAAGATCTAATGAAAATTGAACAAATCCTAAAAGAAGCAAACTTTGTAATAACTCTGCAATAACAATATCAGCAGAGGAAAAACACTCATCGATTGTGCGTAAGAAATGAATTGACGAATGAAAATGCAGTTGTCTGCAGTTGCACACAACCGCCATTGCAGACGTATAGGTGATGTATAACCACCGTATCTTACCCTAATCGATCGTTGATCGTGAATTGATCAGGTTACCGTAATGTGTCAGGTTAACATGAGCCTACAATTGTGGATGACGAACGAGGTAAAGGTCAGCAAGCAGGCAAAGGGGTTACCTGAGTACTTGTTGAGTAGATGCCATGATAGAAGTATCTATCCTTCCTTCAACGATGGAGTCGATCTCAATCTTGAGCCATCGGTGTTCTATCCTTTTACTTTTCATTCATACAATGTAATTACTCGACGACAAAATTATCATCGTCAATCACGACACCACGTTATCAGTAGATGATCAAGGACTTCCTTCGCCAAGAATTTAGGAGTCTAGGAGTCAAAGTTCAATTTTTCGTAGCTAAAGAAGACCTAGGAGGGTGAAACAAGAGAGTCAGAGTGGATAGGTCTCGGTAGTAGGTTAGGTGCAGAATCGTGCTCCAGCTCAATCCTTCAAATAAGCACCGGTACCTTTCGCTATGTGGGACCTACGAGGGTCGAAGGTGCCCTTGCCAAATTGGTATTGAAAACCACAAATACTCCTAGCCGTCACAGCGAAACTTCCCCTAACAATCTCACACGTTAAGTCGGTGGATACGGTTCATCAAAAATTCTGGGCCTTTCAAGCAGTTCAACACTTTCTCATCACCCTAAACTATTATTTTTCTCGTTTCTCATGTACGGATCGTTCACTTCGTCTGTGTCATCATGAAGTTTCCTTGCGAAAAACGTAACTTTTTAAACCAAAAAGGACCGAAATTAACTCCCTTCGACTACTCCTGTTGGGTATTATTATTTATCACAAAAAGGAACTCGGTGAGTGTCCAGCAGGCACGAGTTTAGTTGGTATACTAATGTAACGCAAAATAAATGGAGAAGCGAACTACTTGACAACATCCAATGCATCACTTGTATCACCTGTCGTCCCGCCGATCATCGATTTGCTCGAGCGGGCGCCAGTAACGTCTCCATTCGTCCCTGTCGCGTGCCATGGTAGACCAGTGGGTCCTGCTCGCTCGAGGAACACGAAGAGCATCGAATCGATCGTTCAGGGACTTGACGAAGAAGTCCGACCAGCGCAAGGGTGGGCGACCTGGTGTTCTTCTGACATCCCGTGGAATCCAGTCAGTAACGGCTCTCGTCCAACGGTCGTCACGAAATCGCAATACATGTCCGCCCCAGCTGATCTTCGACAACTTGGCCCATGCGACTGCGTCTCTGATCTTCGACTGTCGACATAGCTCGGAGCTCCATATGCCGTCTCTCGCTTGGACGAAGCGAGTCACTCCGAGCATCCTTCTCTCTATACTTCGTTGCGCGACGCAAATCGCATGTTCATCCTGCTTGCGCAACGCCCAGGATTCTGAAGCGTACGTCAACGCAGGAAGAACCGTAGAATCGAAGAGATGGGCGTGGAGTCGGGCGTTCTTCGTCTTCCTCACTACTTCTTCAACACTCTTGAATGCGCCCCAAGCCGCTCGTTTCCTTCCGCCCAACCTTGGACTCAAGTCGTTGGTCATGTTGACTTCCCGACCCAAGTACACATAGCTGGAGCACTCAGAGATACTCGTTCGGTTGAGCGAAAATGGGGCATTAGAAACGTATCCATTCCTCATGAACATCGTCTTCCTCAAGTTCTGCTGCAAGCCGATCCTCCCACACGCATGATCGAAGGCGGCCATCATGCATTCTACCTGGATGATAGATGGTGTGATAAGCTCCAACAGGACAGCCTGGCTAGCTACCCGTCGTATCCAGCCCGTACGGCAGAGCCAGGCAAGCTGCCTGTACGCCTCCCCCTCATATGCCGAAAACAGTAACAGTAATCCAATGCATACAATACTGAATATTTATTTCATAATTTTACTTGAAGCGAGTTTTCATAATCACTGACTGCTTCGAAGTGAAGTCATCAGAAACAGCCATTGAGCACGAATGTCATCTCATTCCTATACATACGTATTTATCAAGGAAGAAAGTGAACGTCTAATACACCTTCTAGAAGAATCTGCACACTTTGTACATCTGACAGCACTCTAATATCCGTTTGACGATTTTGGCCTCATCGCTGCTGCTCGGAGATTTCGATGGTATATCCTTCGCTGTACGAGTATGACGGCTACCGATGTCACCTAAAACACCAGTCATTACGATCAGACGTCTGATTTTTCTTATCAAAAATTATTATTTTACAATAAAAAGTAGGACATCAAAGCAACTCAACAGAGAAGAGACCGTATGCCCTGCCAATGGCTGGAAAGGCAATGCAAAAAAATTGAAGACCTATCTTCCAAAAAGTCTCACCATTTCGCCAAGAACGTAAATTCGTGGAAGTGACCACAAATCTGGTATTCATTTTGAATTTTAGGGCAGTCAGAGTGAGTGGATGTGAGCAAGACATGGGTCACTTGTTTCTCAAGAAGATAACAGAGCAAAAATACAAGCAAAAATACCTGCATTAGTGCAGCGGCACAAAGGAACAAAGTCTGGGTGACGAGAACGCGGCCACATTGCGATGTGTCAACAAACTCGCTCCGTTCTATCGTCGTAGCATCGATATGATCAGATTCGTCGGAGGACAGCACCAATATCTTAAAAAAGCATTTGAGGTGGTCCCTATTGAATCGAAGCCTACTTGTCTCTATATTAAAGTGATTCGCTTATTACGATCAGTGGCTGATCGGGCGTGGTGCAATTCTAAGAGGCGCTACTGACACCCGAACGATAGAGCGATCGATCTTGGCCCAGGATAACCAAACCTTCCATCTCTGCGGCGTCGGGTAAATTGATACCAGGCTTATTTGGGAAGGTAAAGACACTGACTTGGTAAAGCGGCTGACCCCAGCGAGTCATTGCATAGACCAAATACGCATTCACCATGACTCTACGACTTTTCATAGGAGAGGAGTAGATGGCGCGTCTTAATGACCGTGATCAACGTCGACCTCTTTACCTTTATCCTACTAATAAATAAACGAAACCAAGATATCTGTTGTCAACTGTAGGGTCCCGCCGCGATTGCCCGTTACCGTACTCCCAAGTGACGCATTTCATCAGTTCCTCGCCGTTTTTTGCTGCATGCTTTTTGTTCTTCGTTTTATTTGTTATTATAAATGTTTTATGTATGCTTCCTACTATTAATTAGTTCATTTGGCGGCCTGCAGGCCGCTGAATGGCTGGTTTTTACGATAAATGAGAAAACTGCAAGCATGATAAGTAGTCAACGCAAAAACATTCCAGCAACCTATTAATTTCATTTTGTCTATGACGAGCACGCTACCAAGGAAAAATTCTAGAGAAAACAAGGTTGTAGTTAAAAAGGGAAGGTGGTATATGATGACTAGTCCCCTGAGAATGCGCCGTACATTCGCTTTCATTTCAGAACCGCAGTTAACAGATATGTAGTCCATAAGCTGACTTACGTAGACTAGCTGATCTACAGGTCAGTGTTTTCTCCTTCCCAGACAGGTCCATTACCATTTTACCGGATCCTGCAGCGATGAAAGGCTTGGCTGGCCTGGGTGAGGTTCGATCGCTCGACCGTGTGGGTGTCAGTAGCGCCTCTTACCATTGCACCACGCAGGCACAATCAAGAAGTAAGCTACAATAGGAAAATGGGCAGTGTCGGTGTCATATTCCTACAATAGGAAAATGGGCAGTGTCGATGTAATATCCTAGTATACATAATAGTAACCCGCAAAAAGCGGTAATAAAAGTAGAATTTCACGATGTCATAAGAACTGCCGTTATTTTTCTATACTATACTTACCCGTTTGGCCTCGACTTCAACGGTGATGTTCTCGACGCCGTTGCGTTTACTTCGTAACCGCCGGTTAGCCGCGAAGAACACATCCGCTGGGGTTGGTGTCGGCAGAGGCTCCAACGCCATGCCGGGCGGAAGATCGTAGACAGACGATAGGGTTTCCGTTCGGTAACCCTGCACTCGTCGAGGACTTCCCTCTTGAAATTTCTCTTCAAAAGTCCCAGCTCATCAAGGAAAATACAGTCGTAATGGAAAAAACAGCTTACCCTCCTCTTTATTACTGATCTCCAATCCGTACTCCTTAGCACCTTGTGAAGAGCTGTACGTCTCCTTGTCGTCGCGGGTAGTCTGATCAGGGGAAGGAGCAGACTGAGCAGGAACGAGGGTAGGATAGTCGGCCGGTGGCGCTGGCTAAACGACATTATACTGTCACCACTTCATACAGTTCTATTACTACATTCTTTGTTTCAACTTCTGTTGGGTATGCTGTGCAAGACGTAGTCCACCATTAAGTTTATCCGAAGCGGCCGTAGCCAGCGGAGATTGATTTAATAATGAAACACACTCATAAGATCATATCATTGTGCATTGTTATCACTCCACGCTTTTCGGTTTTGGTTTTGTGTGTTCATGATAACCGCGATATCCGCGATAATAATAAATATTCCCGATGCTATGTGGGTTGGGGGTGCAGCGTGCTGGTCTGTAATATTGCGTCGATTCTATCCTGGTTAACATGTTAAGGTGTGAACAATTCTGAAGAGTTTACACGTCAAACCTGTCAAAACCAACCGAGTTGATGGTAAACAATAGCAGATATAGCCATGATAACACGTTAAAGTCGACGTAAAGTTGCGGACCACCACCCTCCACCCCCCAACCCACATAGCGCCATACTCCTTACCTACCACTCTACCACCACAAGTAAAACTGCCCCATCCCTTTCAATTTTTGTTTCGTTTCAGTTCAATCACTATTTGCGGGCGGGAGTATCGTGGATATCGCGGTTATCATGAACACACAAAACCAAGACCGAGAAACGTGGATTGATAACAATGCACAATCATATGATCTTATGAGTGTGTTTCATTCTCAAATCATCTCCGCTGGCTACGGCTGCTTCGGATAAACTTATTGGTGGACGTCTTGCACAAGCACACCCAACAGAAGTTGAAAAATTTTATGATTTTCAATTTTTTACGACGATCCGCCAGATTTTCTTCCGTTTTGGTGGCAGTTATGCTCGGGCAAAAAGTTCACCACCGTCGAAAAAGTTTGAATGAAATGGGACCAATTTGAGAAAGTAAATCAGAGCCCTCATTCATGGGTAGAATACCGATTGCATTTATATTTCGTTTTGTTTTGCTAAGAACAGTGAATAGTGCTGTTACAGCTGGGACTTGATACTCGAATGGTATACCCGAAATAAACCCCGAATGGATGACAAACTCTGATCTGTCAAGGTGCGCGGAGGCGCTTATACAAGGTCTGGCACAACTCATTAGCATGGCAAAGGTTCGGATACCTTAAATGGTACACGGACTCGCTCTGGGGTTTATATGACGTTACTATAATAGTTCAGATTCATCAAACCCTTGCTGCGCCAGTGAGGCGTGCTAGACCCTGTGTGTACCCTGGAAATACCTTGAATAAACCACGGAACGCTTCGACGAACTGGAGATTGCTCGCCATTTCAGGTTTATTTTGGGGCTTATTTCGGGTATACCATTCACAAATTCGGGCCCATCTGTAGTAGCACTTATCAGCAATTTGCACTCTCTTAACAGTCGAAGTATCAAAGGAACTTTCTCGCCTCACTGTGAGGGTTCCATCACGAGAAGGAGGAAGAAAACTTACCGTTGTCGGGGCGTTAGTCGTCGATGGCAACCTGAAATGAAACTCCAAATTGAAACGCCGGTTCAAACTACTTGGTAACAGCATCAGGTGAATGGACTTATTGATGAGGAATATTCGCAAAAATCGCGATACCAGAGGGATTCGAACCTCCGTCTCAAACATTGGGCGAACGAACCTAGTTGACATTCTGTTATAAAATCGATCATCCGCTTCGCTGTCGATGCCATATCGGTTGTCCGTCAAAACCTTCACGGTCGGTTGATTGGTGCTTGAAGATGACTGTCTGTAGACGGCTTGAATCGGTGGAAATTCGATCGGATGACAAGTAGGCGGCTGAACTGACATAACATTATCAAAGAGTTACATAGCTTAATAGCCAGATAGTTGATATAGAAGTAGATCAGCAGCTGATTTTCTCGAAAAGCCTCTTAAAAAACGGCTTCACCGATATTCCTTCGCATCCTTGATCACGTTTGCGACAGAGCGTAATCTGGCAGGAGAAGTGAACCATTATCTGATCAGCAAACCTAAAACCGACTTGAGCTTTTTCTTCTACCAGCCACTAAAAACAAAAATACATGAACTGAAATAAAGATTTGAAATAAAACAAAAAGGATTTAAAATAAAACGATGAACAAATAGCATGTGGCAAAAGATGGCGAGCTGAACAGATGAAATGCGTCCGTGGGAGTACGGTAACGGGCAATCGCGTCGGGACCCTTATGATCCACCCATGACAAACATCGCCTGGGTTTCGATCACTATAAAAAAGGTAAAATGGTAAAGGTACCGGCGTTAAGTCCGCTGAGGACGCGCCGCCGCATTCGTGTTCCATTCAAGTCGTAGAGGCATAGTGAATGCGTATTTGGCCTATACAATGACCTGCGGGGGCCAGCCGCTATACCAGGTCAGTGTCTTTACCTTCCCAGACAAGTCTGGTACCAATTTACCCGACCCCGGAGGGATGGAAGGCTTGGTTTAGCATCGATCGTTCGACCATGCGGATGACTTCGTTCACTATATAGTAGGAAATTCTTCTACGGATTATGAGCACAATCGGCACAGCCACAAAAAGAGAAACCTCTTTAGGTGTCTCTGATTTCGACTTTCACCACTCTGAATGGATTCAATTAACAAAAAACACAAAGGCTACGAGTAGGAAAAGAACCCTAGTTCTGGACGTCTATCCCTGCAAGAAATTTGGCACTTCACGAAAATGAGCCTATTCCAAATGCCTCAAATGTAACGTAGCTCACGATATAATGCATGTATACAGATTTCAATCTTCAATATGATGAGATGGTGCAAATATATCGGAAGAGCAATCAATACCTGAACGCATTTATGGTTGTATGGGCAGAGGATAGGTCCACAGCGTAAATAACGTCCGGAACGAGATTCGACTCCACTACACATCTGAAAGGCGGCAACGTCACACCGAAATTGCAAAATAGTTTTTTGTGAAATTTCATACAATAAATGATTATCGATTCCTTACCCATTCATTGTGCTACCCATGAAAGACGTCAGAATACAAAATTGGAGACATAATCGTTCAAGGAGACAAAAACAACAAGGAGCACAAAACTGGGTATGAGAAGATTTTGGCACGAGTCACCTTAACACGCTGGAAAATTGTTTAGGACGTGAGATGAATTTGCCCAAGGATAACTTTGCTCGCACAAACATTGATTGTTCTCCTCCAAATAAAAATTAAAGCTACCGAGTTTAGGATAAAGATTGCTCCAGACACGTTACAGACCCGACGACGTGCCTTTGAAGACGATTAGAAGTTTCGCATGAAATTGAGCGACACACACGACGGCGAGCATTCTCGGCCAACGCGACGTTTGCGGCGGCCGCATTGCTCTAATCGATACCGCGTTGCAATGCGCAGGCGGCCGCGTTGGACGAGAATGCTCGTCGTCGTGTCGTCGGGA
This sequence comes from Nippostrongylus brasiliensis, assembly GCA_030553155.1. Taxonomy (NCBI): domain Eukaryota; kingdom Metazoa; phylum Nematoda; class Chromadorea; order Rhabditida; family Heligmosomidae; genus Nippostrongylus; species Nippostrongylus brasiliensis. Next base: position 41,115,934 of record CP130733.1, read on the forward strand.
CTGTAAGGGCCCTGAAACTAAGGAACACTTCTCCATTTTAGAAAAAGGAGAAGGATAAGGTCACTCATATGTAACTAAAAACATATTTAATCCGGCATTTAAATATTTAAGTAAAGAAAGGAGAAAGTCTCACCCTCGCTCATCGATGAACTTATGTTCAGCGCCGCTTTGATCTCGAACCACACACGAATGCACGAGAAATCCATGTAGTTCTGAAGCTCATATATAAGCAATTTTGTTTATTAAAATATTTCGCCACACTAGAAGAATTAAACAAAATTGTTAATTAAACTCCACAAAACACCGGCTACTACGATTCGGGCTTCTGAAAGTTCAAACCTCATTCTGATTAATGTGGATCGAGCAGGGATATGGGATGAAATGAAAAAACACGAAGCCTAGTACAATGCTAAGAGGCGCTTCATCGACCAATACACTCGAAACATATCGATCCTGGTACGGTGAATATTTATTTCCGTGGTCGGATAAATTGGTACCACTGGACTCGTCATCGATGAACTTATGTTCAACACCGGCCGGCGAACCACACACGTCATCGCATTAGGAATGGATGGTGAGTTCTGAAGCTCATTTGTAAACAATTTTGTTTATTAAAATCGTCCACCACACTAGAAGGATTAATCAGGATTGTTAATTATCAATTGCTCCGACAAAACACGCGCCGCAACGATTTGGGCGGTAGCGGCGCTCCGTAGTTCACGAAATCGACGTTCTGATTAACGTGGATCGAGCAGGGTGGAGCCAAAAGTTCATTTGCGCCCCATGCCCAACAGCTGCCGGCGTTTACCAGTCCCCTGAGGACGCTGCGCCGCATTCGTGTTCCATTCAAGTCGTAGAGGCATAATGACACGCCGCATATTTATAGGCGGCGAGGAGGAGGCGGAGCCTAGTCGGTGCAACGGGCGGCGCATATTTATATTCGGCGATGAGGGGGCGGAGCCTAGTCGGTGGTGAGTCACCAAGCGAGGGACCGAAGCGGCAACGGGATCCGAAAATCGAGGGTCGAAAAAAATCGACTGAAAACAAGTTTCTCGAATTCGGGAAAAGTGTATATGGAGGGATATAGCTCAAGCAGCTAAGCTAGAATAAATACTTATGTTTGCAAATAAACCAATTTTAAATTATGCAAAAACGGCGGGTTTCGGCGCTCGGAGGCGCCGCTACCGCCGTTTTATCGTTGCGGCGCGTCCGGTAATGTAGATGCAGTGATCTAACTCGAGTGGGTAACAATGAATAAAAAAATCGATGACAACAGCATTGAGAAAAAAGCCAAAAATAGGCAATAAGTAGAGAACAGAATAAGACCGAACAAAACCGAACAAGTCAAAGTGGGAACGAGAGCTAAGTCGCTCCCGAAGGCAGAAGATGAACGAGCGGGAGAAAAAAATCAAAATTTTTGAGGCGTAGGTCATAGCCGTTGATGGTTATTTTGTATTTTACCTCCACCTTTATAGGAATTCAAGAGGTATAGAAACGGAATTGACCTGAATCACAACTCCACTTGTGCACGACTGGATCGCCGACGTTCGCCACTCGAATCGCTGGACCGTTGATCGACGAGAGCACGTCGTAGCGACACTGTGGCACTGAAGTGCCTTCTAGTGATGTCGACGGTAACTCACTGTTAAACATATCGATTGAAAATGTAGAAAAACAAAAAAAAATGAGGAGCACTAGAAAGATCTGATTCCATGAACCGAAGTTGGGTCAAAAATCTAATTTTCGCAAAAACGTCGTTGAAGGTGTTTTTTCGAGGCGCTGATAGCGAATCTAGGGTCCCGCCGCGATTGCCCCTTACCGTACCCCAGTGATGTATTTCATCAGTTACTCGCTGTCTTTTGCTGCATGCTTTTCGTTCTTCGTTTCATTTGTTATAGTAAATGTTTTATATATGTTTCCTACTATTCATAAGTTCCTTTGGCGCCCTGCAGGCCGCTGAACGGCTGGTGATATAATATGGTATAACATAATATAAATTCATCATGCCTTTGGGAATGTTAGCAGAATACAAGTCCGTGGCGCTTCCATGAGAGACTGATCAATGCCGGCCAACTTACTTTACCTGTACCTTTCCCTAACGAAAATACTTCCCTCAACATCCTGACTTGACATTTCAACGGGAGTTCGCTGCCAGGGTGCGATTCTGATTACTAATTTTCTTTCTTTGGGTTTTTAACTTCTCCAGCTGTGAACCGTTAACGACTATGTGAATCGATTCGTCAGAAGTTACGGGAAACTGGCTTCACACAATGCGATTTGATGTTTGGCGAGAAACTTGTCAAGTTAGATATCGAACGCTGGCAAATGTTGAGAAGTTTTCATGACACGTATGAATCACTCCTTCTTTTCAGGCCTCAGGACATCTGGGGGAAAGAAGGGGGTGCTGAGGAACGGCTGGAATAGTCAACTTGAAAGAAAGCAATCGATGGGTGTAAGCCACATCTGACCTGACAGGCTGAGCGGCCGGATTTATCAAAACAGAGAACTGGACCTCGCTCACCAGTGAGGGAAGCTTCAGCTTTACGAGAAGTTTTCCAATCCCACATTTTGAAAACAAAGCAACAAGTGAACGTATTGCATCTCATGCATTATTTAAATGGTGCACTGTCACATCAAGGGGTGGTAGGGTAGGTGATGATTTTAATGGAAGACAAGTGCACGGCGCATTCTTGGAAGTCTGATCAACGCTGAGACAAGACACAACGTTATCGCCTATGGAGCTATTGCGACAGAACAGCGCTCGGAGAAAAATTCAAAAAGCGTATCCTACTAATGAATACGCGAAACCACGATGTCTGTTTGTCAACTCTAGGGTCCCGCCGCGATCGCCCATTACCGTACTCCCAGTGACGTATTTCATCAGTTCTTCGCCGTCTTTTGCTGCATGCTTTTTGTTCTTCGTTTTATTTGTTATTATAAATGTTTTATATATGCTTCCTACTAATCATTAGTTCATTTGGCGGCCTGCAGGCCGCTGAGTGGCTGGTTATCAAGTATGACAGTTCAGATTGCGCCGTGAAATTCGAAGAAAACGTGACTAATTCGACTAATCAGGTTTTATACATTTTCAATGGTGAAAAAACCTACTTGATGGTGATTTTTTGGGTGAGCATGCTGTCCACTTGTCGATAGACGCAGTTGAGGCGATAGGCTCGATCGCCGGCGGTGATGAACAGCGGATGATGCTGGATCACTACCGTCACCTCGTACGACACGCTCATTGGCTGCGGCTGGAACCGACTGGATTTAGGTTTTCTGACTGCAAATGCACCAGAAACACGCCGAAATTCGGCACTTGACCGACCGGGTCTGGGTTAAGAAGTTAATTTCCGCTGAAACTTCGCCTAGGGGTTATTTGGGGTGCTGATTACGAATCTGATGTCCGTTTTGAGGTGTTCGGCCAATGACTATGTACGTTATCGATTTGGGTGATCAGGGCTCAGATTCATGAACGGGCGAGCGGTCTCCGAAACCGCGGCGCTGCCAGAACCAGACGGCAGATTCGATGAGAGACTGCGTTTAACATGAGAAGTTTAGGATAAGTAGACAAAGTAACGCGCCGTTCTCGGGGTTTATCGGGGGTTTACCAATGATGAATCAGTGCCCAGGTTAAAATTTCAGATTCAACTCATACCTCATCCAGGTACGCTATTTTGCATGCTGATTACGACTGTGATGTTGGTTTTTCGAATTTTGACCAATTTCTGCCGTTACAGATTGATTTAGGTGAGTGATGATAGCGTGGGGCGAGGTCAGGGCGATAGAGTTCTTACCTAGATCTGCCGAAATCGATCGAAATTTGAGAAAAGGACATCAGATCATTAATCAGCTTCCCAAATAACCCAAGAGACGCTGCTTAAGCCAAATCGGTGATTTTGACCCGATCGCCCAAATTCAACGATCTGGGTAGTGGTCCGCCAATATTCGAAAAAGAAACGTCAGAATCCTTATCAGCAAGCTAAATACCCATCCTAAACAGCTAAATACCCACCCCAAATAAAAATAAATAAACAAAGTTTCATCCAAATCTTAGCTGGACCACCCTGTTAGCCCTGCAAGCGATATGAGCGGCTCCGAAATTCGAAAAACATACATCAAATTCGTAATCAGCGCCCCAAATAATACCCATAGACGAAGTTTCAAGGTAAAGCTTTTTTGACCTACGCCGTAAGAAAGGAATATTTAGTGAGGGCCTATTTTTGTTCGAAAACAACACCGGGAGAACAGCCAGCGCCTTTTTATACGAATAGGATCACAAGTGAGCTGTGAACTAGGGGGACCTACACTGCCATGCTGTACTATGCTCCATGAAAACAGACGAATCAGAAATTCACCCTTCTTACTAGTGAAAAGACTAGGTAGGTATGATTTATATGTGGAAAATAACAATTCCGCCGTTTCCGAATGAAAAGAGTAAAGTAAGCCAATGTCAATCAGTACGCGGTTGTTATGCCATCGATTTCGCTCAGCGAAGCGACGGGACAACTGACACAGACACGTCTGCCACCACGGCGTCTGATACTGAATAGTGTCAGTTGCGCAATCGTTTGCCGAACGAAATCGATGGCATAGAAGCAGTAGCATTTCGTGTAATAAAAGATTTAAAACTTCAAAATTTCTGGTCAGAAATAAACCAACCGATCGATGCCGTCGAACGTTACATTCGCCACGATACGGCACGTCCATCACAAACGGCTGCTGAGTGGACTGAGTACAGTAGTTGAGATGGCATTTACTAAAAAATATAATTTAGATGAAATTCTGCAAGAAACTGTTTGGTACCAAAGGACCAAAGGACCATTTGTAGAGAAAACTCCAAAGAAAATGGCTGTTCTTCAGATATTCAATTTATTTTCGAATCAACCCAAAAGGAGTGCTCGAAAGTGTACAAAACTGTTTTTTCCGATGGAATGTTCTTCGACGACTCCTCTTGCATTTATTCATTTATTTACGCCTACCATAGACGTGCTTTAAAAAACAAATACAATAGCTAAAAGAAACAGAGCTTTCCTAGACAAGTAATTCGTATACAAATAGTATACAGTATACAAACAAACGAAGAGCATTCCAACGTCCTATGATATCTTTTCAATAGTGTTTATTAACTTTTCTTCAATGGTATGGCTTGATATAGCTGAGTTGTGAGGTTGAACAGTTGAGGACATCTGCTGTTGTGGGCCTTTCAGTTTATCCATTTAGGACTTTTTTCCTTCTTTGTATCTGCTTCTCGTTCATAGTTCTCTTTATTCTGTTCTCTAACCTGCACCTTGTCATGTTTTTGATTTTGTTATTGACATATTTATTTCAAATAAACAAAATAAACAAAATAAACAAATAAGATAAAATATTTAAAGATATGTTGAGTGTTGAAGTTATCACACCACATAAAATATTTGAAGATATGTTGAGTGTTGAAGTCATTACAACACATAAAATATTTCAATGGTGAAATTACTTCACCACATCCTATTTATGGGAGTGTGTGGTACAAAAGTAAGTGGCGCTACTACCACCCGCACGGTCGCGCGATCGATCCCAGCTCGTGCTCACCGGGCCTTCTATCCTTCCGCGGTCGGGTAAATAGGTGCCAAATTTGTGTGGGAAGGAGAAAACTTTGACTGGGTATATCGGCTGCCCCGCAAGTCATTGTATAGGCCCAATCACCATGTCTCCACGATTCTGAATGGAAGACGAGTGCGTGGCACATTCTAAGGAGACTGACCAACACCGACCACCTTTACCTTTTACCTTTTACCCCGTCAATTATCGAACTGCAATCGTGAGTCCGATTCCCCACCTCAACCGTTCCTCCGTAAGCCATTATCTCAACAATAACGCCTCGATCGAGGTTCAATGCATGTAATCGTTAAACTCAACTAGTTCCAAGCCTGTTCTATAGATATCCGGCGTTACTGTGCTCGTTCAAGCGATCAAATATCGCGATGGTTTTCCATGTGGATTGTTTGTCTTGAATTTGCTGTTCTCCAATCAAAAGAAATCAAACAGAACAGCAAAAAAGCTTATATATATAATTTTCATTTTAAAATGGACATTTTTCAAACCAAAATGGACATTTTTCAAACAAAAACGGACGTTTTTCAAATCGAAAAGGACGTTTGCCCTGCATCAACATTCAATGCAAACCGAATGGTTTCTAGAATAAGAAGTCTTTCTGAAGCGTCTTCAGAACTAAACTAGATGGTCCCCGAAGCGATCAAGTTCATTCTGGAACATTTTCCAGACCATAGTGGAGGGTTCTCAAATCGATCAGCGATTTTTTCTGGAAAGTTCTCTGATCTGATATAAGCAAGACGATTCTAAGTTATAAATCATTTATTAAATAATTAATAAAAATAAAATCGTCTGTAAGAATAAAAAATGGTTTAATAAATAATTCTTATCAATAATTTGTTACGTATCACATTTGTTATAATGTGTATACAAGTTGTCTGTATTTTGTTATTTATTCAATTTGTTCTATAGTTTCTTATTCGTAGCTTCATTTTGTTGTTTCATATTTTATTTTATTTTTATATTTTGGAATATCTTTATCATCAGTGACGCCTATATAATATTTGTATTGCTAGTATATACTAATTGTTGCATATATTTGTTGTAAACGTACGTCACAAAAAATAGAAAATGAATTATGCCATTTACAATTTGGAAGTTGACGGTGTCCTTTTGATTTGAAAAACGTCCATTTTGATTTGAAAACGTTCCATTTTAGTTTGGAAAACGTCCATTTTGGTTTTTAAACGTCATTTTTGATTTGAAAAACGTCCATTTTGGTGTCCATTTCAAAATGAAAATGGTACAACACGTGACTACTTTACATGAGTAATGATAATAATGATAATAAATAATAATAATAATATAAAAAATATTAATGGATGCGGCAAAACACGGCAAACCGTACTCTCCAACAAAGTGTCCAGTGACGTAGACATGACCGACGAACACCCCAACAGGATCGATGTGCAGACGGATGCCGTCGCTTAGGCATTCCTGAAATTCAATCAATCAATTTTTCAATATCAATCAATCAATATAAATCCAATATAAAACATGAAATAAAATAGAAAAATATGAAATAAATCCAAAGAAATTAGACAATATAGTCGCTGGTTCACGTATTCTTGTCTGCTTCGCAGATATAATCAGGCTACAGACCAGATTTATGGGGTCCGCGTGGTACAGTTGTAGGAGGCGCTGCTGTCATCCGCACGGTCGAGCGATCGATCCCGGCCCGAGATCGATCTTACATTCATCTGTATCTCTATAGGGGTGAATTGAGATGATCAACGCCGGCATCTTTACCTTTACCTTTACACCTCTACAGTCCAGATTTCTTACATTCAACTGTATCTCTATAGGGGTGAATTGAGATGATCTCACTCACTTAGGGCATGTTGATCACTGCCCTTAGTACGCGCCATGCATTTGTCTTCCATTCAGAGTCGTAGAGGCGTAGTGAATGCGTATTTCGTCCATACAGTCAGTGCCTTAACCTTCCCAGAAAGATCTGGTACCAATTTACCCGACCTCGGAGGAATGGACTGCATAGTTAGCCCAAGCGAGGATCGATCGCTTGTTCGTGCCGGTGTCAGTAGCGCTCCTTACCCATGCACCACGCATGCCCAATTGTACTGTTACTGTTGAAAACGCCACGCTTTTCGCTCGCGCTTTTCTGCGTCTCTGCCCTGAGCTCAATCTGCGGCGCTGCTGCCGAGTATGAATGGACGTTTAGTTACCCAAAATCCTCAAGGGTTCGTTTAGACGCCGCGCGGCGAAAAGGCAAAATCGAATCGCAATCAATTATTAACGTCATTGATCGAATTTGCTCCTTTGCGTTAGTGGCGCAGTCCGGTGGCGCCGCGTCTAAGCAAAAAAATTGGGCATATAATCACATAGGGAAGAAATTAAACGAAAAATGTGAATTTCGTCAAAATGTCCTTTAATAAGGAATAGCAGCCTTCTAAAAAACCCGAACGACCAGTAAGTTTGCCTATATGAGGCGCCACCGGACTGCGCCACTAATGCAAAGGAGCAAGTTCGATCAAAGACGTTAATTATTGATTGCACTTCAATTTTGCATTTTCGCCGCGCGGCGTCTAAACGAGCCCTAAGGAAGGAAACGAAAACGAGAGGTGAGGAGGATTCGTAGAAGGACTTTTTCACACTTTTAAAAAACTTCACGTCTCCTCAATTCCCTTCTCGTTGAAGAACTCTGCAACGAGAACGTTTACGAGGCGCGAGAATGTCGAAAAATCATCGACGAACAGGTTTTGATGGTGTTCGGTGGTGGTGGCGTAGTTCGCCATTCAACCAGCAGATGGCTTTGCTCGATTCGGTCGAGAGAGCACACAATAGGCGCCACGGTGAACTGGCACCACTTACTAAGCTGCTTAGAACATTGCCGAAAAGCAGTCTTTCATGAGTTTTGGAATTTGTTCCAGTGATGCCTGTTTCGAGCGGTAAAGCCAACGCGCAGCGGCGAACTATAAATGCACTTTGAGACACAATAGGGCCGCCGACGTACTTGACAGTCAAACGCTATCCTTCAATTCGGATGTGGAACGGCCAAAAATGCAAAAGTAGGTTGAGAGTCGGTTCGTGTTCCGCGGCCAATTCGTGGCGAAAAATTCCACACGTCCGGCTCAAACATGTCATATCATCATCAGTAATGAATCCCAATTTTTTCACTTTTTTCAAAAATTTTCAGAGAAATCGTTGTTCGGTCACACGAAGAACGTACGACGATGGAAAGGCTAGGTGGGCTCTGATAAGGACCGATCGCTCGACTGGGCGGATGGAATTACCGCCTCTTTCCAAGACACTACGGGAACCTAGTGAATGGAAAATATTATTAAACTGCCATATGCCTCCGGTCGTACGTTTCCATTCATTAGGCTCCCGTGGCGCAGTGGAAAAAAGCGTTACTTCCATCCGCACAGTCGAGCGATCGATCCCGGCCTGAGCTAACCAAACCTTCCAAGGTTGGATAAATTGGTACCAGACTTGTCTCGGAAGGTAAAGACGTTGACTTGATATAGCGGGTGGCCTCTGCAAGATGTTGTTTAGGCCAAATACGAATTCACCATGCCTCTACGATTCTGAATGGAAGACGAGTGCGAGGCTCGTCCTCAGAGGACTGACCGACGCCTGCACTTTTACTTTTCATTAGCGAGAGCACTAATCGTGAGAAGAGTGGCACCACTAAATAAGAACCTAAAGACCCTGGCGGGGTATGTTGTGCTGACTGTTTATTGACACGGGTACCGCCTAACCAGAATCTGGGTTTCAGGTTGACAGTGTTACCCAGAGAGTTTTTGTCGTCATAAAAGTAAAGGTGTAGGTGTCGGCGCTTATGTTTCTCCGCAAGGACGCGCGTGGTACAGTGGTAATAGGCGCTACTGACACTCGCACGGTTAAGTGATCGATTCCCGCCTGGGCTAACCAAGCCTTCCATCCCTCCGTGGTCGGTAAATTGGCACCAGACTTATCTGGAAAGTTTAGATACTGACCTGAACAGCGGCTGTACCCCACAGGTCTTTGTATAGGCCGGATACGCATTCACCATGCCTATACGATTCCGAATGGAGCACGAGTTCGTGGCGCGTCGTTAAAGGACTGGCTAATGCCAACTACTTTAGCATTTACCCTTTTCACCCACTCTACTGATTAATGAGTGAAACCACGATGTCTGTTTGTCAACTCTAGGGTCCCACCGCGATTGTCCGTTACCGTACTTCCAGTGACGTATTTCATCAGTTCCTCGCCGTCTTTTGCAGCATGCTTTTTGTTCTTCGTTTTATTTGTTATTACAAATGTTTTATATATGTTTCCTACTATTCATTAGTTCATTTGGCGGCCTGTAGGCCACGGAATGACTGGTAAATAAATGCAGCAGTTCGCTAAAAGACAAGTCACCTTGCATTTTTTGGGGTGCAGATCACTGAAACCAAAAAGAATTTCATTCCAGGGTTGAAATTCCAGCAGAAAATCTACTCGGCGTCGATCGCGCAGCTTTTTCATCAGCTCCGCTCGACTGCGATTCGATCGAGTGGCCAGCTAAGAAGTGAGCGAACATGCCCATTTCAGCACATCGTCTAATAACCGTGAGTTGAATTAGTCTCGTTTGGTGTTTTTGTGGCGTAACGTTGTCCTGAATTCGGGCACGATGTGAAATCGATAGCAGACGAAGCGCTAACGGTCTACTTCACTTTAAGCGAGAATCCATGTATTTCAAGAGGTCATGACTAATTGATGAATGGACTTGGCTCGGTTACATCGAAAGTCCCGAAGGAAAATAAACCAAACTGATCTTTGATCTCAGCCGAAAGATCAAGAAGCGAAGATGATTCAGTCATAAGGGGTGCAAGTCAGTGTAATAGGCCAAATACGCACTCACTGGGACTCTACGAATCTGAATAGCAGGCGAATTCGTGGCGCGCCCTTAGGGAACTGATCAATGTCGGCGCCTCATCCTTACCTATACGTTTTACCAATGGAAAAACTGCACTCAATTCACTTCCTGCTGGATTTTGATCTCCTAACTCTGGGCTTCTGGAGGATTCAAAAACTTTGTTAGCTCGGTAATTGCGGTATAAAAATGTGGGTACGAAGGTGTAGAAGAGATTATCCAGTGGTTACTAGCAATCCTTCCTCTATGTACCCACCAGCCATTCAGCGGACTGCCGGCCGACAAACGGCTGCTAAATACACACTAAAAACAAAAATACATGAACTGAAATGAAGATTTGACATAAAACGATGAACAAATAGCATGTAGCAAAAGACGGCGAGCTGAACTGATGAAATGCGTTCCTGGGAGTACGGGAATGGACAGTCGCGGCGGGACCCATATGAGCCACCCAGGACAAACATCTCTTGGGTTTCTCTCATTCTATAGTAGGATTCCACTCCAGACAGAAGAAACGCTTGATCCAACTTTACCCTGATCCTAATAACCATTCTGTAATCTAGAAGGGTTTAGTCAAGACCTGAAATTCTGCTTACGGGGTTTCGCTGATTATGATTTTGCTGATCTTTTTAGTGGTAAGTGGCCCGCTACCGCCCGAAGACTTGTCAACTGTAGTGGGGACTAATGATGCGAGATTTTTAACTAACCGTCTGTCCCTTTTCTTCTTTTTTTTCCGTAAAATTACTTGAGACTTTAACAAAACAAATTTTAACCATCGATCAATTCCATGGACGAGTCTATACAACTCTTGTCTCCTCTTTCGTTCAATCCTTTGCAACAGCAAAGAATCAGATCGCAAAAGAAGCTCGATCGGCGAGCGGGAAAAACCTCACGTCCTTTACTCGAGCGCTCGAGTCGGGCGGCAATTGCCCAAATGATCGCTCTAGTGTGCTTTTCGCATTCTTCTAGAAAACGTCACGATATTGAACGATCCGCCGAGAAGTTCCGCTCTAACTAGGACTAAGGACGCGCCACGCATTCGTCCTCTATTCAGAATCGTACAGGCGTAGAGAATGTATATTTGGCCTATACGGTCATGTACCTATATGGTCATGTACCAAATTTACCCGACCCGTGAGGGATGAAAAGTTTGGATAGCCTAGGTGAGGATCGATCGCTTGACTGCACGAGCGGAAGTAGCCGCTCTTACCAGTGCGACATTCGCAGTACAAGTTGACCATCAATAAATTTAGTTCAAAGGTCAAGATGTAGAGGAAAGTTCTTGCGCAATAATTGCTCTCTGGTTCGATGAGATAATTAGGCTCGACGCTAGCGTGTCCACACTAAACGGCAAAAAGGTCAATTGACGCATCGAATTTCGATTAGTCGCCTTGATCAGCGGTCTAACGGATTACCTTAGAAATCCGCTCTCTACTGACTATACAGTACCGTCGGTAAATTTCGACCAAATTGCGATATAAACGATATAGATCGTTTTTACCGTTCACCCGCCATAAATCACTTTACAATTAGTTGTTTTGAATAAAAAACGCATGGGCATAGTAAGAAGAGCGTGATCTATCCAACGGTAAAGAAAGTGTAGTGAAATTCTGGAATTTCTTGATTTTCATGTGGGTGTTTCTTGACACACACACATACTCCAATAAAATGAAAAGCTGTTCTAAGGGTGCCATTGGAGTAATTAAACACGATATGATGGTTAATACTTAATATTTTAATATTTTATGTGAAGGTTAAGTTAAAGATTCCGGCGTTGATCAATCCCCTATGAACGCGCCACGCATTCGTGTTCCATTCAGAATCGTAGAGGCATGGTGAATGCGTATTAGGCCTACACAGTGACCTGTGGGGTACAGCCGCTATACCAAGTCAGTGTCTATACCTTCACAGACAAGTCTGGTACCAATTTACCCGACCTGTACCAAGCGCTGTCATGCTTTGCATAATAGCGAAAAAAGAACGAATGGTAGCGAAGAAAGTTAAGAAAGAATATTACACAAAATTCACACACGCGGTAAAAATCTGATCGATCAAGATCGGAAATGAAAAACCTAACCCTCAAGGTAACGTATTTTATTTATTGCTAAGGTAAAAGGTAAAGGTAAATGCCGGCGTTGATCAGTCCCCTGAGGACGCTCCATGCATTCGTGTTCCATTCAACTCGTAGAGGCATGGTGAATGCGTATTTGGCCTATACAATGACCTGCGAGGGCCAGCCGCTATACCAGGTCAGCGTCTACCTTCCCAGACAAGTCTGGTACCAATTTACGCGAGCCAGGGGGATTGAAGGCTCGGTTAGGCCTGGGCCGGGATCGATCGCTCGATCGTGCGGGTGTCAGCAGCGCCTCTTACGACCACGCGGCCCCCTACAAAAGATACAAAAATCAATCCTATTCGAATAAAAACTCGCAGTACGTCGTTCATACATCACATTACAGATTAGAATTCGTAATTTTGATTCAGTGAGAGCAATTAATATAAGATGATGTTTCGATCTCGAAAGCCAGCCGAAAAGAACTTGGCAAAGAAAGAAAATTATTCCATTTTATTCATTTTTAGCATATGCTATCCGCTCCATAATTATCACAGAAATGAAAATTGTTGAAAATTATCGGAAGTCTGAGCACATATGGTTCTAAGAGACGAATCAATGGATAGAAGAGTTCATGTACATAGGGGCCGACCGAAGGTGGTCTTTAGGAGAAGGCCGGAATACTTAATAACTACTGGTCGTGGTGACGAATAGCTTCCGCCGGTGAAACTTGCTTGAGGGTTCTGGTGTCTAGATCGCGCGGTGGGTAGAATCTTACCCTCTAGTGGGTTAACCAGGCCAAACGATTGCATTCCACCACTCCCCACCCGTGGAACCTCCCCGCGGATCCGATCATGTTGATAATTTCCTCAATTGGCCTCACTTAGCGACAGGAAAACTTCATTCTACAGCTCGTTATCCACCGGACAATCCAATCCGCTCGGCATCCCTTCGAGTTCCACTATTATCGACTAATTAAGAGAATTTAATGGCTGGCACACAGCTGCAGAAAGAAGACAAAAAAGGAAAAGAAAAAAGAAAAGAGAGTGTGTACGGGTTATAGGAAAACATCTCTCAAACATAATACCAAACTTCGAATATTAACTATGACACTGTGAAAATGATTGTGGAAAAAAACACAGAAAAAAGGTGAAGATATTGGTGCCTAATAGTTGATATTTTTGATATTTATTACACGCGCCATGCGCTTAAGGATGCGCCATGCGCTCGACTTATGCCGCGAATCCTGGTCAGCCAGATACTTTCCAGCGAAGAACCATCAAAGTGAAGGTAAAGCGGCCAGTGGTGATCGATCTCGAAGGTCGCGCCATGCACCTATCTTCCATTCAAAATTGTAGATGCATGATGAATGCCAATGCCACTTATCTTCCATTCAAAACGGTAGATGCATGATGAATGAAGCAGAAGTTGTCTTATTTTACTTTACTTTAGTTATTAGTTGTTATTCACTATTTCTTAGGATTACTCGTATCTGTTTCACTTGGCGCACGTAACAGTGCATAATAAATGAATAAATAAATAAATAAATAAATAAATAAAAATTTGCACTACACCATGATTTTCGGGCAACTGCTGTACAAGTCGTAGTTTTCACCTTCCCAGATAACCCTGTAACCAATTAACCCTACCCGAAGGAGGTACGGCTTGGCTGGCCTGGGCCCAGATTCATGAACGAACGAGCGGTCTCCGAAACCGCGGCGCTGCCAGAACCAGACGGCAGAGTCGATGAGAGATTGCGTTCAACATAGAAAGTTTAGAATAAGTAGACAAAGGTGGGCGCCGTTCGGGCTATATCTCGGGGTTTATCGGGGGTTTAACGATGCTGAATCTGGGCCCTGGATGAGGAGAAATCCCTCCACCGTGAGGGTTAAAGTAGCGCCTCTTACCAATGCACCACGCATGCTTCAGTAAAGAGAGGTATGATTTATAAAGTGGCGGAAGAAGCAAAGTACAGGCAAAAGGCATCGGCGTCGAACAATGGCCCTTTGTGGAATGCGCCATGCACTCGACTTGCGCGCTGAATTGCTGAGGTTGGGCAGTGTCTTTACAGTGAGAAGAGAAAGAAGAGAAAGAGAGAGCAGAAGCAAAATAATGGCGACAGCGAACGATCTACGGTCGAAACTTCCTCAAAATCCAACAATTCAACAACATTCAAAATTAAACGCTTCTCGGCCTTTTGGTTAAGATCAAAATTTAGTTTAACAACCAACAGTGATCCTACAAACCGTCCAAGGATCAAAATTCCCTTCCGAAAATTAAGGGAGAATTGAGGGATGCCACTTTCGAAAAAATTTTCTAAAAATCCCAAAAGGAGCCGCCCAGAAAGGGTATGAAATTTCTCGAGGAATAAATGAACTCGACGACGCAACTCGACTGACCAATCTCGGCTCCCGATAGCTGACACCGTAATCGGCGTGGACAGTTCGGCACAGCCATCCGACTAGGTAGACGGCTACCAGACGACGAAGTGGCAGCAGCCAACTACCGGTAGAGACGGCGGACATCTCGAACTGCACTCAAATCGTGGGCGTGGCCGGCCAGAAACGATCATAAGCGATCGGGCCGGTCTGCTTCGGTGTGACAGCGATGGCGGGGCGAGTCCCTCAGCTACCGACCGCTGCCGCTCTGGCAGCAGCAGCTCACCGCCGTCCGTCCGTCCGTCAGCTATTCAACAAGCTCATCGCCTATGCAAAAACGCCCTTTCATGGACGGTATGCGCTGGTGGACGACGGGGTGACGTTGACCGAAGCGGCTTCGATGAGCCGTCCGTCCGTCCAACAGCCGCACCGAAAAAGCGACTTTGCCGTAATTCTTCGTGAAGAGGGATGTGGTGGGGGGTTTCAACTGCCGCCACTCACCCCTCCGGGCACTTAGTGGCGGCCAATGGGTGATGAACGATGAATGTGAACTGGTTCATCGGCCATACTGAGTAAGATCCCTAATGGAGTATCTATATAGTGCCTCTGGGTATGGAAACTACGGAAGAAGACTTGAAGTAGGTGTTGTAATGATGGTACTAGGATCACCGCAAAAATCTCAGCAAATCGACGGTTTTTGCGATGATGTTAAACTTCTCGAATGCTTCTGTGTCAGACGAGGTTCCTGACGTTTCAAATCTTTCGTCGATTTCAGAGGCCAAAAAAGGTGGCTCGAAATTTCCTGACCTCATAGCCATCTTCCGTACGCTTCACTTTTTAGGCTTCTGAAGACGACGAAAGGTTCGAAACGTCAGGCCATGATAAATTTTGATCCATCTCACTAATCTCGTCTGGCACAGAAGCATTCGAGAATTTCAGCATCATGCCGAGGTTTCAAGAAGAGAGAACTTAAGAGATGATCTTAGCTTTACAACATTTATGTACTTCTAGCTTGCTTAATGATGGAAACTTCAAGTTTCCTACGCTATCACAGAGAAGACGAAAATTTCTATTTCACAGAACCCTCACCGGTGTTTGTGGCCTTGATCTTGGACAGTTTTGTACCCGTCGACCAACTACTAATAGAAGGGGTGCCACTTTGGTAGTGCTTCCTCGCGCTCGACGTAATCTGCGGCAGCGCTTCTTTACTATTAGGGCGGGATCTGACTATTTACAAATCAGTAGGTCTAAACTGTTGCCGAGCGGAATTCAGGCATTCAGAAAGGTGTTAGACCGGTGCTTGATTACGTAAAATTCGACAAGCTTACTGGTCGTTCGGGTTTTTTAGAAGGCTGCTATTCCTTATTATGGGTCATTTTGACGAAATTCACTTTTTTCGTTTAATTTCCTCCCTCTATGATTATACACCTAATTTTTAGCTTAGACGCGGCGCCACCGTAGTGCGCCACTAACGCAAAGGAGCAAATACGATCAATGACGTTAATTATTGGATTTTGCGCCGATGGGGAACTACGGATAAGTACTGTCAAAGGCTCAGTGGTGTAGGGGACAAACTCACAGTGCAGCGGAAAGGCCTGAGACGCGAGTTCGAATTTCGCCTGAGACGCGATTTTTGTGATGAAGCATATTCCAAGAACTCGACTTGTTCCAGGCTCTGAAGAAGGCGAGGACGGCGAAACGTTAGCACGAATAAACTGTAATATCAATCTTGGTTTTTAGCTTCAAGTACCAGACTTTCCCCATTTTTGTGATGATTATGGCACTACCATTACAACTACTTCTATTCCATTTAACAATAACCCGCAAAGCAGTGATAAAAATAGAGTCTCTTGATAATAAGGAGAAATAACAACATGAAGATCTCAAAGTTCATTCACACTCGGCAGCAAAGCAGCTCAATAATGACTGCTAATGATCACGTGTGGTGCAGAGTCGTAGAGAAAGCACTCTTCATAGAGATCATCCAAAGAAAAATTCTTGTATTGATCAAAGTTGAAGTGCAGTTCGATTGTTTCTTTCCGGATGTTTACAATCCTTCAAACGAAAGATTTCGAACCCACTGGTAAAAGGCAAAGGTAAAGGTAAAGGTGCGGAGTTGATCAGTCCCCTGAGGATGTGCCGCCGCATTCGTGTTCCATTCAAACCGTAGAAGCTTGGTGAATTCGTATTTGGCATATACCTGAGGGAGGGGCAGCCGCTATGCAAGGTCAGTATCTTTACCTTCCTATACAAGACTGGTAACAATTTACCCGACCCCGGAGGAAAAATTTGTATCCACTGGTAGATACACAAATTTTTGATTCATGACATTAGTTTGGTTCAGATAAACTAAGAACTTTTCACTCTGTTGCACAAAGTTTTGGAATTTAGCGTCTACAGTTAGAATAATGTTAGTATCAATGCAAAATAAAGTAAAAAATAGGCCCGCGTGGTGCAGTGGTAAGAGGCGCTACTGACACCGGCACGGTCGAGCGATCGATTCCGGCCCGGTTGACCAAGGTTTCCATCCCTTCGCGGTCGGGTAAAATTGTATCAGACTTATCTGGTAAGGCAATGACACAAAGTTGGTATGGCGGCTTTCCTCCGCAAGTCATTTTATAGGCAAATATGCATTCACTGCCCCTACGGCTCCGAATGGAAGGCGAATGCATGGCGCGTTCCTAGAGGGCTGATCAACGACAACCTTACTCATTTGCGCTTTACCTTTATCCCTAGCATCGGTAAAAGGTAAAGATCAAGGTTTCGGCGTTGATCAGTCATCGAAGGACGCGCCACGCATCCGTGTTCCATTCAGAATCGTAAAGACATGGTGAATGCGTATTTGGCATATACAATGACTTGCGGGCCAGCTGCTATACCAGTCGGTGTCTTTACCTTCCCAGACAAGTCTGGTACCAATTTACCCAATCACGGAGGGATGGAAGGCTTGGTTAGCCCGAACGGGGATTGATCGCTCGACCATTCCTATTGCTAAAATTGCTGTTTCTGTTTTTTGTTCCTTTTCTTTTATTACCGTTTCCTTATACTTACCTCTCTAACTCAGGCGAATTGTGTTTTAAGTTGTCTTTTTGAACTGGTTGTGTTTGTTCTTACGTGGAGCTGAGTTTCCACGCCTAAATTAGGCGAGGTAAAGGTAAATGTGTCCGTGTTGATCCCAGACAAGTCTGGTACCAATTTACCGACCCCGGAGGGATGGAAGGCTTGGTTGGCCCGGGCGAGGATCGGTCGACCGTGATGGTGTCAGTGGCGCCTCTTACCATTGCACCACGCCCGCCCCACAGCACCGGAAGAAATTCTGAAAAAAAAACGAGAAAAGGGTAAAAAAAGATAAGAAATAGAGCTGCAGCTTCACGCAAACATTTCCATAGTTTCCAGTCAAAATCCTCCATGGTACATGCGCGAATATCCTACAGGCTGAAGACAAGCTTACAGTCCGCCGCTTAGTGGCCGAGTGCGATGAACAGCCAGTTTTGCTCAGTCAGTGCGGCCTTTTTGTGCTTAGCGATGATAAAAACAGCCGACGGACACAAATCCAACAGGTGTTTTGTGGCGAGCGGGCAAAAAATCGCCAAGAAAAAACGATGTTGAATAGACGTTGGACTCTGCGACTTTTTCACGACGAGGTGAGGAGGCAGAAATCTCTCTTGAACACAAGGAACACTGCGATAAACCATTCAAAATTTTAGCGCCAATTTGATGTTAATTCCAAGTGACGCACAGAATCAAGTGACTAAGATAGGATAGAACATGAGATGGCTAGAATATGATATGGCTGATACAGCTCTTAGAAAAGTCGTCAGAAAAAATTCGTCAAAATTCCAACAGGAATGATCGCACCCACTTTCAAAAATTTTCGAAAGAGATTGGACATTAGCATTAGAGCCAAAGGTGGCCATTTCGAATGTGATATAAGAAGTGTCATGAGAATTTTTTGCCTTTGTGATGAATGTGCGTTTATTTTATTTGCTTCGTCCAATGAAGAGTTCCAAGTAGTTTTTTGTGTAACCCTTCATGTGGATCACCCCGTAATTTTGCAAGTTCTACCGTATTTTGAATATCTTAGGCTAGTTTAAGTGTAGGCTCCCGCTTGTCCTTCCTTACAATCTTTAGGGTTTGAAGATATTTGTCGTACTCGAATTACCCTTTTCCACTTGACCACCGTAATTCATTGCCTAGGCAGAATTGAATACACTTTTAAGAGCATGGGGTAATCTTGGAAGGGTTGATCAGTTTCGACCACGTTACCTTTACCTTTACCAGAAGTTTCGTAAAAATCGACCCGCTATTTATTTACTTACCTGTTTTCCTAGAGGGCCCCTCCTGGTGCACTGATAAGAGACGCTACTGACACGAGCACGGTCAAGCGATCGATCCCGGCCCGGGCTAACCAAACCTACCAAGATTGGGTAAATTGGTACCAGACTCGTCTGTTATGGTAAAGACTTGGTATAGCGGCTTTCCCCGAAAGTCATTTTTTAGCCCAAACTCATCATACCTCTACGATTCTGAATTGAACACGATTGTGGCGGCATGACCTTACAATTAGGGGACTTATCAACGCCAATACCTTTATCTTTACTCTATTTTCCTATTTTATATTCATTAATATTACTAAACCAGAATAAAGACGAATAATGCAGAAATGACCTTAACAAAGAAACAATTAAATACGGATAAATTCAACGGAAATTTGTGCGAACAAGTAGGCTTGGCGTACCAAAAATGCAACAACAAAACGATACCATAAAAAATTTGAAGAGAGGCTTAGAAAGATGAGGAGGTTGTTCCCTCGCCTCTATATTAACTAAAAACAAATAAATGAGCCTCAAATTGGATTTAAAAACTAAAAGAGCTGAAGAAGACTGGCATCGAGCTGACAGCCCACATGGGTAAGCTAAGGGCCACCGACTGGCTGGGCGATCGATGGACGGCTGAGCCATCGACCTGACCCAAGTGAAGTCATGACCAGCCGCTTGTGATCTGACATCGACCACAACCATGAAAAGGTGTGAACAACGATTTCCTGCCCAAAATTCACCTTAAACCTTCGTTGGATGATTCCTGAATGATTTGTACTCCCTCTACATTCTTCGCAACCCAGTTCTAACATTTACACTAACTTTTGCGCTAAAACCGATAGGGAAACTGGTTTCTCTATCGGTTTTGGCGCATTAAGCATACTCCGCTGACTCAATGTTAGGTTTCAATCTCGCTTCAATCTCTTTTTATCTCTCTCGGTCAAACTATCTCCTCTGGATTTGTACTGTTCACTCGTCGTACCGTCCGTAAGCTGTTTTACCGTGGTTGTTATTCTTTCTCGGAGTTTAACTTACTTCGCAAAGAAGAATTGTTTTTATTTTTTATTTTATTTTATTTGCACTTTTAGGTGCGCCAAATGAAACACTTGAATATCATCAAATAACGACACCGTGCCCAATCTCGAGTAAAAAACCTAAAATAAAACAAAGTGTTGGCAATTTTTGCGGCATCCCAGTCTTTAGTAGAGACCAACATGTGTGCAAATAGATGTGAGGAACGCCTTCTCGGTCCCATTAGGAGACAGTCGAATGGTTTCATCGTAGAGATCAGTGCTACTAGGATAACTTTGGTCCGACAGGCTCTAAGGCCTAGCCAGCTTAGTGCAACAAAAAGGGTGGAAGACACCAGAACGTCCGGGCTGCAACCGTGCGAATTCGGGCGGACTTAGTCTCTTTCAGTTTCCACTAGCATTGCAGCCCAAAGTGCCTAGTAGCGAGTTAACAGTAATAGATAACTTTAGCTCTAGCGAATTAAATGTCGAGGACAAAAGATAGGAGGCTTCCTTAGAAGGTAATGAAAATGGGTGCGCAAACACCACTCTTAATAAAAGTCCGGAATGTTGAAAAAAATTACCCACACAGGACAACAGTCGAACGAAGGCGAGAAATCCACGTAATCGTATACACTCAAAATGAATGACAAGAGGAAACACAACAACAACCAATTCAAGAAATACAGATCTCTGAGCAAAAATAATGTAACACTTATGTTGTCATCACACAGTAGTCAGGAGGTCAAAGTGGTCAGAATAAATGCCAACAAAGCCTGAAAGTTTATCGGAATCAAAACCGCTATAGTGAGATCTTAGCAAGATCAGCTAAGTTAAACTTCTTTAACTTACGTTTGAAATCATCACCGTCTCTAGCACGGACTAACTCTGATGGGGGTTGACTAATCCATCTAGCAAAACGATGAAAAATCATGTTGTGTCCTATCAAATTTCTATGAGTACATACCTGTACGATCGTAACTCAAGAGAAAACCTTGAAACCTAGAACTTGTTGGCCTAAAAACCCAATATTTGCTTGGTCGCAGTCTTGTCTCACCTCGTAGTACCCTAAAACCAAAAATTAGGTCGGATTTAGGGCCTCTTCCGAGGAATGAATTCATGGAAAAAATTTGAGACGTCCAGAGTAACGCGGCGGACTTTTCGTGTTTTTCTGACTGGTTTTTTGTCGTTGATTTGTTGTCACTTCTACGCGCACTGGCGTGTGCATCATGCAAATGAAATAAATAAATCTTCTGGTGGAAAATCTAGTCTATGAAGTCTCATTCCTGCTTATAAGGAACCGCATAATTCTGGAACACCATTGCAAGAAAAAATAGAAAACTGAAAGTGAAAACTTCTTGGAGAGCCACATTCCACAGCTTTAGCTCCTTACAAGGAGAGCCTTTCTGGGTGTGCCAACCTTTCGTGATGCAACTTTTACAGGATGTAGGCTCCCTTGTAGGTACTCGAAAACCATACTTCATTTTGGCACTATTGTACTTAATGTACCGCACTAATTCTCGTTCAAAACAGGTCTACTAGGGGTATTCGGCTATGGTATGAACGAATCTGATGGTCGTTAAGTGCGGAAATCCCTGGTAAGCTCGCAATGATAAGATCTTATCCGACCGCGGCGGCGTAAGATGCACTCTCATCCGTGTACGTACTATTTCGTAACTGTCTGCATTAGAGTTGAGGCGCAATAACTTCACTCTGATGCTGGGTTCGTTGATGTTATTTAGTTACAACGCCTCTCCCGACCTATTATATTGAAAACGCGTGGCTTCGCCACGCGGTCAGGCTAGGGGAGGAACTCCTGAGCGGGTGAGTCATCCTAAGAATTGCAAAACCGAAGTCTACGAAAGGATCCGAACCCTGAACTATTCAACAATGCTTAGGATGACTTACCCGCCCCGGAATTCCTTCCCTAGCCCGACCGCGTGGCGAAGCCACGCGGTTTCAATATAATATGTAGGTCGGGAGAAGCGTTGTAACTATAAATAACATCAATAGTGTGTCGTGGATAGAGTCAGAACCTGCGTCTCCTCCCGCCTTCGCCGAGCTTTTGGGGCTTAAAGCTCAACATAGCGGGCTTGTTAAGCATTTCCGCACTAAACGAATATCAGATTTGTTCATACCATAGCCGAATACCCCTAGTAGACCTGTTTTGCACAAGAATTAGTGCGGTACATTAAGTACAATAGTGCCTTCATTTTTCCTCTAGGCACCTCTGTGGTAGGAAAAACGGCTGCCAAAAAGAATGGAAGGCGAGCACATCACACAGACCGCGCGAGGTCATGAGAGACCGCCGTATGCACTAACACGCGCCCAGCTAGCGCAGTGGTAGCGATGCGGCGTCTTGGGCAGAGCTTGTGGGTTCGGTCACGCACCCGGCAATTATTTTTGCACTTATTCGGCTGTCGTTATTATGGGCTTGCATGATCACTGGATGCACTTTCTACGGAGATAATCCTTTTTTGTTAGTAAATAGCACGTATACCTGCGCTTGTATGAGTTACTTTCCTATGGATCGGATCTGCGTGTCATTAAATCACCGTAGAGACCGCAAATGCACATGAATACTCTAAAACTAATGTCAGATTCGTGATCAGCGACCCAAATAACCACCACTTGCGAAGTTTGGGCGAAATGGGTGACCATGATGTCTCGAGCCTCGTGTCAGGTGTCGCTAGAGTTGCCCAAGGTACAGCCTCTAATGAACCACTGGTAATAATTTGCCACCATTCAGACTCTAGATGTCAGAAAATCTTCAGCATCCACTACCTTCGTCCCAGGAACTGCCTGAAAGTCTCACCCAAACTGCTGATCATGAATTTTATTCTCGTTTCCTGAGCTCTGACTGGTGAGCGCTAGCTATGGTAAGGGGGGGGGTGAGTGAGGTGCCTGGGTCAAAATAGCCGATTCGGACCATACATCGCATGTGGGGGTTATTTGGGTCGCTGATCACGAATCTAACATTAGTTTTTGAATTTGCGTCCGTTTAAGGTAAGTTACGGTGGATATTGACTGTGTGATATGCTCGCCTTCCATTTTTTCGGCAGCCGTTTTTCCATCACAGAGATGCCTAGAGGAAAAATGAAGTATGGTTTTCGAGTACCTACAAGGGACCCTACATCCTCTAAAAGTTGCATCACGAAAGCTTGGCACATCCAGAAAGGCTTTCCTTGTTAGGACGCTGCTGAGCGTTGTTGAGAATGGCGCTGATTACTGGGGTAAGTTGAAAGTAATAGCGGACAAAAGTCAAGATGGATTCTAAGCCAAGACCTTCAAAAATGATAATGGGGCGCAGAAGGTGCAATGGTAATCGGCGCCACTTTCACGCGCATAGTCGAGAGATCGGTCCTCAGCCAAAGGCCACCTATGCCCTACGTAGTTTGGTAAACTAGCCATAGTATAGGCAAATATGTATTCACCATGCCTACAACTCTTAATGGAAGGCGAGTGCGTGGTGCATCCTTAAGGGATTAACCAACGCAGACCACTTTACATTTTTATATCGCAAAAAAGAAATGTTTGTGGTCCAGTGTAAAAAAAACTATCTCAGTCTCACAAGAACGAGATCAACCAGTAGCTGCGGTCCATAACTATTCTTTGCAAATATGCTCTAAATATGCATATGTTACCAACATTGTACTTTATTTTATGTTAGTTTTTTGGTTGGAATTTAGCACAGTACGATTGCTTAGTATTACTCATGTCTGTTTCATTTGGCACACGTAAGGCAGAGGAAGAAAACTATCTAAGCAGTAGCATGAATGCCAAAGAAAGAGAATGAGAGAATTTTTGGGTAAACAACTAAATTTCGGTATCCATCGAACTATTTGTTCCCCTCTTTCTTACCCGATTTCTGACTGACGACATAGAATCCCAGGTGGGTATATCAGAGGTTTACTTGACCCAACGAGTTACTCCACTATCAAACTAGTCACGTTTTCGATTCCAAACAGATGGGGACGCAGTTCTGTTGGCAAGCAGCTAGGCTCAATGTCCTAAGCCGCTGAACGGATTAATGATTAACTTGTGGCCACTACATACACATAACCGAACTAAAACGAGAACGAAGTGCATGGCGTATTCCTCCCGAGCCGATTGAAGATGAAGATAGAGGTGCCGGCGTTGATCAGTCTCCTTTTCCTACATTCTTCTCTCTTTTTCAAAGAATAAATTGAGGTGATCTCACTCTTTGATCACGTGTTGTTCACAGTCTGAAGTATACGCCATGCTCTCGTATTTCATTCAGAATCGCGGTGATTCCGTATTTGGCCTATAGAACGACTTGCGAGGTTAGCTGCTATACCAAATCAATGTCTTCACCCTCCCATACAAGTCTGGTACCAATTTACCCGACCATCTATCAGCACATAGGATACAACTATCCCTTTTCCTAGGTTTTTCAATCCAAAAGTAGAGGGTAAAGTGGCTGGCGTGCATGAGTTCTTTGAGTATGCGCCACGCATTCGCCTTCCATACAGAATCGTAAAAGCACGGTAAAAGCACATTTGGCCTATAAAATGACTTGATGAAGCCAGCCGTTGTTCAATTCATTGTCTTACTTTCCCTAAACAGCTCGGGTACCAATTTACCCGACCCCGGAGTGTTGGAAGGTTTGGTTAGGGGAACGATCGTTCGGCCTTGCGGATATCAGGAGCGCCACTTACCGCTGTACCACGCCCGTCCATCCGGGCCAATTAGACACAAAAATATTTTTCACAATTTTTCCTGCCTTGTTTGTGAGGATAGAAGGGACAAGGGCGGCACTGGGCTTAAGGTCTCGCTTTTCGGCTCCGGCGCGCTAGCCGCTGGCCAACAATGGCGCATAACCGGGTCCGGTCCGATTTGCGGATTTCACAAAGCCATAAAATATCGAATTCATGTGACTCCTAGACCAGAGAGAGCTGTAGCTGGGGGCTGGAACCCACAGGCAGAAAAATTCTCTGCAAAAATGATAATATTTATTACCTTCTTATGATTACTGTATATATACACAACAACGGCATTCGTTTTCAGCATTCCACACAGAAAACACACAAACACCGACGAAAAAAATTTCAAAAATCACGAACATCACACAAGTTGCTAAGTAGTAGTAGAACTCTATTTGTATACACAATATATAGCATCACCGTGTATGAAATGCAACGCGCGAAAAAATCAATAAACCATCGTTTATACTTAGCGCTCATAGAACGGAAACTCGACGACTACAAATGATTACAAATGATAACATGGTAAAGAATAATAATAGTAAAAATGATGATGTGTTGTACACGTTTCAGACGTAAAACTTCCTTCTGCGGAGAAGCGATGTGCAGACATCGACATAAAATCAAAAATCGATAAATCAATGAATCATGGTGACTAGGGTGATTGCGCTCCTAAGCGTAAAAGCGTGGCTAGCGGCTTGTTTATACTTCAGTCGCGCTGCTTGGCTACCGAGAAAACGGTAATCGATAACGGCTCAGCTGATCAACAGCTAGAACACTAGGAAGGTGGGCGAGGATATCGATCCCGAAGGTAATCAATAATGATATCTTATCTTTACCGTATTTTTGAGGGTTGTAACCTTCTAAAAAGTATTCCCTAATGTTTCAAATACACCATGGGTTCATGTGAAAACGAGGACCAGGCAGGAGTCGAACCCGCGGCTTAGCACAACAAGACTTCGGATAGGAAAGAGACTCAGGTTCGAACCCTGTCCGAGCCGCGATTTTTGCAAAAAAAAAACTACATTATCGAAACGCTGTTTGGCAAGTCTTGTTGTGCTAAGCCGCAGGTTCGACTCCTGCCTGGTCCTCGTTTTAGCATGAACCCATGGTGTATTCGATACATTAGGGAATTCTTTTTAGGAAGTTACAACCCTCAAAAATACGGTAATTAAGATAAGATATCATTATTGATTACCTTCGGAGTCAATATTCTCGCCCAACTTCCTAGCATGCTAGATGTTGGGTCAGATACTCTATTTCGCCGGCTTCTAGATCGCAACTAATCGATAATCGATTAGTTGATCGATCAACCCATGTGTTAGGCCCTTGTTACACGTTCGCTCACCCCCCAGCGTAACTCGTCCCTCCAGTATCAGACACCGTGGGGCCAGACACGTTTGTACGAGTTCACCACGCCAGCGTCACCATGATAACTCGTACAAACGTGTCTGGTCCCACGGTGTCTGATACTGAATGAACGAGTTACGCTGGGGGTGAGCGAACGTATAACAAGGGCCTTAGCCGTAGCAGCGCGACTGAACTATAACGCCCTAGGAGCGCGGTTTTTCAAAAGAAAATGCGGTAAAAAGAGCTGATAAACTGGCAACATGCAATAGATAGCAATCAATCGGAGTAGGGTAAAACTATACCAGACCGACTGCAGAGGGTTTCAAACGGCAACAAAAGCAATGAAATACTTTTGAGGACGAACCTATCCAAGCTGTGACTGGCCGGATAATCGGAGCCGGCGGCGATTAAAATCAAAACGAATTTTACAAAATGAACTTTTCTTCGGTTCCTTTGCTAGCCACAGAAAGGATCGGAGCGGAAGGATGAGACCAGGTCGAATAAAATAAGAAATTGATAGGGAAAGTGGACGTTAGATTAGTTCATGAGCTCCGGTGGAGGATTGTAGATGGTCTTCTCCTTGTAGTAGACCTCCTCGTGCTCCTTGTCGCAGATCAGTAACAACGATGCGCCGAACGTGAACAGCGTAGCGCCCCACGCCAGGCCGTATGACCAGTCGACCTGAACAACAACTCTACGATTCAATCAATCAATCAATTAATCAATCAATCAATCAATTTATTGCGACTATGAAAGACAGTCGTTAGACAAGAAAGAACGAGAAATTAAATCTTTTTAACACTGATACAAAGACTGCAACGTGATTTAATACTGGAGGAGAGCATTCTTTACAAATCGTTGGGAAGATCTAAGGCCCTTGTTATACGTTCGCTCACCCCCCAGCGTAACTCTTCCATTCAGTATCAGACACCGTGGGGCCAGACACGTTTGTACGAGTTATCATGGTGACGCTGGCGTGGTGAACTCGTACAAACGTGTCTGGCCTCACGGTGTCTGCTACTGAATGGACGAGTTACGCTGAGGGGTGAGCGAACGTATAACAAGGGCATAAGAGTCTCAGGAGAAGGGCCAATGTTGCTCTTTAGTGCCAGGTACAATAACCCGGCCCTTACCGTAAAAGAATGCGCCCTGACTCCTATTCTCGGTCTTGGATACCATATTTTGAAGGGCATTCTTCTGGTTTTTAAGGGCACGAGTTTATAAAATACCAATGGGTTTGTACAGAAGAGGCCTGATAATAATTTGAACACACGAACTACATCAGTCATTTTTCTTTGCGATTCGAGCGTGTGAACGCCAAAAAATTTATTACGAATTATTGAATTTGGAACCGTAGGATGAAAAAACCCATTATACCTTTTGGCAAGTTTCCTAGTATAGCTATTTTGTACCTTAACCTTGTATTCTGATTGAAAGACGAGTGCATGGCGCGTCATATAGGACTGATCAACGTCCACTAACATGAAATATGAAGCTGTGAAACATCCGTAAACTGGCTATTCGAGGATGTGCTAGGTTGAAAAATTCAATTGAACTTATAATTTATATAATAAAACTGATGATTTCAATTTTAAAGTCATTAAATACTCGCATTATAAAAGTAATATTAGCCTTTCTGTTAAAAAAGCTATTATTTACAATGAAATCTTAAGAATCGCTAAAAAATGCAAAGAATACTTGGATTTTATTAAACATACAAAAGTTCTTTATGATAATTTAAAACATCTGAATTATGATTACAACATTCTTGATCAGGCTACTGCTTCCTGCTTACTTAATAATGAATTCACTATCTACAAATTTTATGACCATGTACATAATAAAAACATTGAAGTCTTAATACGCAATCTTCTCTTATCCATTTATAACTAGTTTTCTTGACCTCATCATTGATCATCTTCTTTCCTTTTTTGATCACTCCTTTCTCCCCTTCCTTCGATCTTTAGGGTGTATATAAACGCTGACTGCATTGCCTTCAACACACTCCTTACCCTACTGACGAGCCTCGAGGAGTGTATCTTATACTACCCTTTCTTGCCTGTATAGGGTTTAGAGGCGAAACAGGCGTCTTTTCTTCTCAATTCTCCTAATAAATATATTTCCTGTTTCCATGCATGTCTTTCTCATTTATTTCCTTATCAATCAATCAATATATTACCTAATCACAATCACAATTTGCAATAAGCATTCGAAGGAAATCATACAGGAACAACAACAACAACGCTGTTCCATGGTGTGAATTCCAAAAATTTATTACGAATTGTTGAATTTGGAACCGTATGGTGAAAAAACCCATTATACCCGTGGCAAGTTTCCTAGTATAGTTATTTTGTACCTTAACCTTATATTCTGAATGAAAGACGAGTGCACGGCGCGTCCTATAGGACGGATAAACGTCCACTGACATGAAGCATGAAATTGTGGAACATTCGTAGTGTGGCTATCCGAGGATGTGCTAGGTTGCGAAAATCCAAGCGAGTTTTAGTCCCTTATCAATCAATCAATATATTATCTAATCACAATCACAATTTGTTATAATCATTCGAAGGAATTTATGAAGAAACTATGAAAAATAAAATTAGGTCAAATCGCTCACCTCCCAATCCCTTCGCGATCCGTACTCCTTCATTTTCACGTAGAAACATGCCGGGAAGACAATCAGAGCCGTTAGCTCCAGAAGAACTGAAATTCAAATTCTCACACTTCAATCATACGTCCAAGTGGCGTAGCCATAAGCGGTGCTACTAACATCCGTACGGTCGAGCGATCGATCCTCGCCAAGGCTGACCAAACCTTGATCTTTATCTTTATGTCAGTATTGAACAAAAGAAGACACCAATACCAAGTTAGTAATCAAAAAAGAAACTGACTCCGAAAAAAATTAATCAACCTTACACCCCTTACAACCTTGCATCCCTCGGAGTCGGGTAAACTGCTGCCAGACTTGTCTGGTAAGGTAAACACACTAGCTGGGTACAGTCCTTGGCTCTGTGATTCTGAACGGTAGGCGAAGCCATGGCGCATTCTTAATGGACCCATCGACGGCGAATACTTTACCTTTAGCGGCTAACTAGTTTAAATTCTCCTTTCGAGTTACAGTAACTACCTCAGTCTATTTACTGTTTGAATAATGGGCCTATTTGGAACCGATTGCCTAACAGCAGCCGTTCGGAACCCCTTGACGACGGAACATTGACTCCACGGGACCAAACACAAAGCAAGGAACCACATCAAGTATCCATGGAAAAGGTAAATATTTACCTGCGAGAATGGCCAGGTAGGTGGCGAACTTGTAGAAGATGTACTTCCGACGGATGTCCGACTTGCTGAGGCCGCAAATGTTCAGGAAAAATGCGACGGCTGTGAATATGAGCGCGATTATCATCAGTGCGGCAACTGCTTTGATGTAACCTAAAAATAAACAATTTTAGTTGAACCGTGTGTATTCGAATTTTTCTAGGAAATTTTTATTTTCCATTTTATTTTCTCTCAAAATTGGGTCCCGGTGCTTTTCTTTCGTATTTTTCTTCCACAGCTCTTTTTAGCTTGGCGATGGTCATCATCGAACTATGCCTCAGGGCAAGAGCGTGCGACCGTATTTATTTATTTATTCAAGACGTTCAAGCGAAAAAATCGATATCTCTTACCTTAAGAGCGCAATCACTCTAGTCACCATGATTCATTGATTTATCGATTTTTTCTCTTGAACGTCTTGAATAAATAGAATAAATAGAAGGTCAGGCGTCTATCAGCACATATGGTGAACTGTCACTTCTCCCAGTTTTTTTAATACGAAATTAAAAGATAAAGAGGCCGGCGTTGATAAGTTCCTTGAGTATGCGCCACGCATTCGTCTTCTATTTAGAAACGTAGAAGCATGGTGAATGCATATTTGGCCTATACAATGACTTGAGGAAGCCAGCCGCTGCTCAACTCATTGTCTTACCTTCCCCAGACAACTCTGGTAACAATTTACCCGACCACGGACCGGCTTGGTTAGTCCGGGCGGGGATCGATCACCCGACCGTGCAGGTGTCAGCAGCGTCTCTTGCCACTGTACCAGGAGCGTGGGCCAAAGTTCTTCTACATTCAAAGGAACTATTTTCAACTGGTGCCCCTGTCTCACAACTATTATATACGGTTTTTGTAGAAAACTTTTCCATCCTTATGAAAAGTAAGAATAAAGAGGAGAAGTGGTCGATATTGGTTTGTCTACCAAGATTGCGCCACGCTATCGTCTCCTATTCAGAATCGTATAGGCATGATGAATGCGGATTTGGCCTATACAATGACTTGAGGAGGCCAGCCGCTGTTCAACTCACTGACTTACTTTTCCTAGACAACTCTGGTACCAATTTACCCAACCACGGATGGTCTTGGTTTGCTCGGGCGGGGATCGATCACCCGACCGTGCAGGTGTCAGTAGCGTCTCTTGCCACTGTACCACGCGCATCCACCTTCCAAGGTAAGAGTTACATAAGGTAGACATCAAGTCATCAAAGAGCTGCTACGCACCAGAAAACGTGGTCTCCTGCCCAGAAGTCCCGAGCAGCGCGACCTTGCTCACCGCGATCAAACGGTTCGGGATCTTTTCAGTGGAACACGGCAATATTTGTTCGTGATCGTCTCGCGAATAACCTTGTAAGGAGTTCAATTGCTTGTGCCGAATGAAAATCTCCCATCGACAGCACATAAAACCGGCCCGTTTAGCGGGGATCTAAAAACGGTTCGAAGAGAAATCGCCAGTACCACCACCATCTAACGCGGGTGTTTTTGCAGCAGGACGTGTCTATGTATGAAGTATGTGTACTCGGGGATCGTTAAAGCCACGGCGAAGACCAGCGGGAATCACCGGTTCATGGAGATTCGTACAAATTTAATGAAAAGGAATGAATCTTATGCATTATGTCTACCCTCGCAAAATACTCAAAAGTTCTCAAAATCTCGAAGAACCTCGTATTTTGCGAAGATAGACATTAACGCATAAGAATTATACCTTTCCAATACATTTTTACGAATCTGCAAAAAACCGGTGATCCCCGGCTCAAAATGAAGAAGTTCTCGAAGTTCTCGAAACCATTCGTTGATGGAAGAACATTTGGAGAAAAAGTGAAATAGAAGTGGAACTGCAAAAATCCGTTCATTTTCTGACAATAGTACGGTGCAATGATAATCAACTATAGGGCAGAGACGCAGAGGACGCGGCGTAGCACTAACCCGGTCACCTTTTGGACACTTCGTAGCAGCAATGCAAAAAGTAAGGGATGCGCATGGTATAGTAGTAAGAGGCGCTGCTGACACGCGCACGGCAAAGTGATCGATCCCGCCCGGGCTAACCAAGCCTTCCATCCCTTCCTGGTCGGGTAAATTGGTACCAGACTTGCCTAGGAAAGCAAAGACACTGCTTGGTATTGCAGCTGGCCCCCGCAAGTCATTGTACAGGCCAAATACGCATTCACTATGACTCTGCGAATCTGAATGGAAGACGAATACGTGGCGCATCCTTAGGGGATTGACCAATACCAGCACCTTTACATTTACTTTTCAACTTTATTGCATAAAGCCACGCAACAAGTGAAAAAAACTGACTACGACAAAAAACACTTCACAGTTTGGGGTAGGCACGCGTTTGGGTTAATTCTTCACACTTGGAATCCGATCTCTTCGAGATTAATAGAGAGCAGTAGTCGATGGTAAAAATAATGTTTATAAAAATTTGGCTAGCTTGGTTTTATTTTTTTTTCAAAGATAGAAACCTACGCCCTTTGAAAGGAACGAACCCATAGAAACGTCATTACACCGCAAAACAAAGCTACGATCTAACAACTCCAAAGACAAAAAAAAAACCTGAATATAATGTACCATTTTCATTTTAAAATGGACACTTTTCAAACCAAAATAGACGTTGTTCAAACCAAAGTGGACGTTTTAAAACCAAAATGGACGGTTTTCAAATCAAAAAGATCGTTGCCCTGCAGGCCCTGGTTTGAAAAACGTCCATTTTAGTTTGAAAAGTGTCCGTTTTAAAACGAAAATGGTATACAATCAATGGAATAAAAAATCAAGAAATTCGAGAAAAAATCACTTACCACTGTCTCGGGCCGGTGCGTGGCACTTTCCGGGCAGAGGAGCTTCTCGAAGAGGCGCCGCATGGGACGGCTCACTGCTCGAGGTGCATTCGAGGAACAGGCCGGTTCGGAACGAGCCTAAATTACCGCATTTATTTATTTATTTATAAAAATCTCCATTCGCTGACATGTAATAATTTAGAAAAACATTGCTGTAATTGAATTGATTAGACTAATACTAGCAGAAAATTCAATATCACGGAAAATAAAGGCGGAAAGGCAGTAATAGAGAGTAAAAGAGAAGAATAGTGGAATAAGCAAATAGCATCAGAGCATCTCCGGTGTCTACAGAACATCTGCCTAACCCTCTTCTTGAGAAGAACAAGTTTTCTTCAAGAACAGTGTCGGGACAACAGAAAACATAAATTTTGCGATGAACATCATCACCTCTGATGAATCCCAAAATGCCCTGAGGGTAAGACAATCGGTCAATGAAAATAGTGGTAGTTTCTGACCGAAAGACCAGAGCTGAGGGTGTTCACTTCAAAATTTATGTTTTCTGTTATCCTGATACTGTTTTTGAAGAAAACTTGTTCTTTTCAAAAAGACAATTATGCAGATGTTCTGTAGACACGGGAACGCTCTGATGCTTTTTACTTATCCGCCTCTTCCTTCATTATTCTTCTCTGCTTTTCTCTATTATTGCATTTCCGCCATTATTTTCTGTGATATTGAATTTCAGGTAAGACAACTGACCGATGAAAGTGAAAATTGAAAACGGTAAGGATATGTTAGAATGCAGCTAAAAGTAATGGTGAAGTGGTCAGCGTTGATTAATCGCTAAGGATGCGCCATACATTCGTTTCCCATACGGAATCGTAGAGGCATGGTGAACGTGCATTTAGCCTATAATCATTGTTACCCTACAGTACTCGACATGATCCAAATAGCCTACTATCACTAACTCAGAGTAAGGTCAAATAATTAATGGTACAAGCAATGAATCAATCGATTAACCAATAATCAGTTTAATATCATCCCAGTTAAAAAAATACCAGAGGTTGCCCCTATTTTAGTGATACACTGTGACCCTTCCAGAGTCATCCTCAAGCTCTGAGGATTAGTTCACACCCAACGCATAATCGCAGGAAATTAAAGTAAGAAATAGTGGAAATAAAAGAAAAATAAAAGTAGTAAATCTACAATTATCAGAATAAAAATAAAAGTAAACCGCAAAGCAGCAAAAATATGCTCACCTGATCGAAGCCACCATGTGGAACATAGAGAGACGATTGACAGAGCGATTGCGATACACAGACAGATTAATGATATCACCTAAATAAACGAATACTTCAAAAACCGAAAAAATACAGAAAATGTTTGTTAAAAATAAAAAATAATCATAGGATAAAGGTGAATAACTACTAGCTGAGCATCTAGCAACTATTACATCGCGCTCTCAACTACGCAAAGTAGTATAATTATACTTTATAATATAACATGAATAATTCCATAATAATAAACCATAAAATAAATTCAACATGAATAATTCATGAATAATTATAAACCATAAAATAAATTTAACATGAATAATTCATATAATGCCTATAAAACTTACGTTGAACCTTATCGCTCTGTTAAGAACACAGGATAAAATGATCGAAGTGGTTTTGAGAAAAATTTTAAAAAAATAGGGGCAGACGAGCAAGGACAAGCTGGAGTTTTCAAAGGACGCTCTCAAATTTCGCGTTTGAATTTCGCGCCGCTGCCGTTGACCTGCGAATCAGCAACCGAAAATTAAAATTTAACAAAAATTCGGAACAATCGTTTCTGGACTGTAACTAAGCAAATATCGACCGGATTAAGGTAAAATGTAAGGTGGTCTGCTCTGATCAGTCCCCTAAGGATGCGCCACGCATTCGTCCTCCATTCGGAATCGAGGAGGAGTGGTGAATGCGTGTTTGGCCTATACAATGGCTCGCGGGGGCCGGCCGCTATACCAAGTCAGTGCCTTTTCCTCTCTAAATGAGTCTGGTACCAATTTACCCGACCACGGAGGGATGGAAGGCCATTCACTATCAGTACGGGTGGGGATCGATTGCTTGACCGTGCGAGTGTCAGCGGCGCGTCACTGCATCACATAACTTTTTCTAAAATGCTACGCTTCCCTTCGGTTTCAGCGAGAGATTCCGAGACAATGTGATCTCCATGTTCGGCTATTTGAGGACAACGACGCGCAATTGCCTTTCGAGTGTTATTGCAGGCGCTGCGAGGCCGAACAAAAGCAGATTTGCTGGGGCAACTTAGCCGCAATTTGCAGATTAAGTCCAAGGCCATAAAGGCGGTTCGCCCACGGACTAGCTGAGCCGGCCAGCGAACCGCCCGTTCGCCGTCGAAAACGTGAAATTACACTTAAATCGAAAGTGGAAGTGAGAACGTCGGCGTTAAAAAATGCGTGCGTGGTGAAGTGGCACACTAATGTTGCTATTTACAAAACGGTCGTGCATTTTCTCCAGCTCCAAACATGATTTTCTCTTTGAGGTCCATGACAAAATCACATCTAAATGAAGACACGATTTTGCAAGTCATTGTATGGCCAAATACGTATGTGAAAATGCTTAAAAATAAAAAAAAATAAAAAAAATGAAATAATCGGTCGGCAGACGTTAGGTGTTCTCGTGAAATTCTACTTTTATTACCTCCTTTTACGGGTGCTATTGCTATTTCATTATTATCAGACCGCTAGAGCTGTTATCAGCAGAATTTCCTTTACGTGGTCTGACTTCCATACCTCCTGAGTGGGGTAAATTGTTACCAAACTCATCTAGGAAGGAAAATGCACTGACTTGGTACACCGGCTGGTCCCCGCAAGTCATTGTATGGCCAAATACGTATTCACCATGCGTCGACGACTCTGAATGGAATGCGAGTGCGTGGCGCATCCTTAAAGTGCTGATCAACGCCTGCCACTTTACCTTTTATCTTTACCTTCTAGGCGCGCGCCATGTTCTCGTCTTCCACTCAGAAT
Organism: Nippostrongylus brasiliensis; assembly: GCA_030553155.1. Classification (NCBI taxonomy): domain Eukaryota; kingdom Metazoa; phylum Nematoda; class Chromadorea; order Rhabditida; family Heligmosomidae; genus Nippostrongylus; species Nippostrongylus brasiliensis. The sequence continues at coordinate 41,151,332 of CP130733.1, forward strand.
CGTAGACGCATGATGAATACGTCACAATCACTTCGACGACCCTCCTTGTCAGAAACGTGAAAGATTTACCCGACCACGGAGCGATGGAAGGTCAAGATCAACCCGGACGGGGATCGATACCTCGACCTTGCGCATGAAAGTAGCGCCTCTTACCGCTACTCCACGAGCCCAATCGAATTCATCGCTGCTCAAATGATATGCGACATTCTCAAGAGAGAACTCATTTAAATCGAAAGTGGAAGTGAGAACGTCGGCGTAATCACATGCGCACGGTCCGATTGCACAAATGGGGAAATAATCAAAACTCTGTACGAGTGGTGACGCTGGCGATCCTCATTTGTGCTATTCCGCTGCTATTTCGATGACTTTTATGCTGTTTAATTCGTTTGATTACTTATAGTTGTTAAAATCGATGATGTTACTAGCAGTGTTCGTGAAAATTGCCAAGACGACAAAATAAATAAAAAAATAAATAAATGTTTAAAAGGTATTCTCGTGAAATTCTACTTTTATTACCTCCTTTTGAGGGTTTAAGATGTTACAAGAAAATGTATTACCAAATACGTATTCAAAAAAAAACAGTAAAAAAACACGCTTGCAACGACCTACCTTCAACGGCCGCACAACACTGACGGTCTCTATCGTGGTCGTTTGAGTGGCGGCCATCTGAAAATCATCTCATTTATGGATGGAAATAAACGACTAAAGCGATCCGATCGATATATTGATTGATGATTTGATTGGAGAAGACGTAATCAAGCATATCAATATGATGAAATGAGTCCATGCGTGACGGTAAAATCGATTTCAATATCGCTCGATCAGCCCGAAGACGTGAGAGAAAGTCTATGTACGGCCGAAAAAAATAAAATAAAAATTGAGAAAAAAATGAATAGAAAAGTACCAAATCTGGTGCAGCGAAGACACAAGAGAAAGTCTATGTACGGCCGACCAAAAAAATAAAAAAAATAGAATAAAAAGTGAATAAAAAAAGTACCAAATCTGGTGTAGCGTCTCACCGCTTTACCTCCTCAAAGCTAGCAGAACTGTTTTTCCTGATCATAATCGATCGATTGGGACAGTTGACGGAGCTTAGCTTGAAAGTTTCAAAACTTCAGATCACAGATCTGCATACTGGGTCGCGACTAACGATGGTGATTATATGTTGAATAAATTACACAGTCAGTATAATAATAATAAATATAAGAAAAAATAATATAATAACAATAAAGGAAGGAAGAGGTCAAAAGGCTCATGAGTTTCATATTGCCCTATACTTTATTTATTAATTTATTATATTCTGAGATAAGCACAGACACAAGCCAGGCGAAACCTCTACAGCTCAGTCGGGACGGACGTTCGCTAATTGGAAAACGACGCGAAAACGAGACGACCTTAGAGGCGACGATAAAAACCCACAGCTAACTGCTCTAATCGCACCTTACGACTTGACGTAATGACAAATTGTGGCCGAGCGAAAAAAACTACTGCGAATGTCTCCGTACAGAGAAGGAGATGGAAAAGGAAATGAGACGGTGAATATGAAGGTGAAGGTGAAGGTAAAAGTGAAGGAGAAGCAGAACGAGGAGGAGTAGGAGGAGTAGGAGAAGGAGGAGAAGGAATAGCAGGAGGAAGAGACGGCGAAGGAGAAGAAGGAGAAAAAGGAGGAGGAGAATGAAAATGAGAAAGAGATGGAGACGCAGGAGTTGGATATGGAGAAGGAGAAGTAGAAAGAGAAAGATAAGGAACACGAGAAGGAGAAAGGAGAACGAGAATAGGAACGGAAACGAGGAGAAGGAGGAGGAGAAACAGAACAAGAAGAATAAGAAGAACAAGAGGAAGAGGAAACGGTAGGAGCAGGAGACGGCGAAGGAGACGAAGGAGAAAAAGGAAGAGAAGGAGAATGAGAATGAGGTGGATACGGAGATGGATATGGAGAAGGAGAGGTAGAAAGAGAAAGATAAGGAGAACGCGAACAAGAACGGAAACGTGGAGAAGGAGAAGAAGCAGGATGAGAAGGAGAAGGAGTAGGAGAAGGAAGAGAAGGAAGAGTAGGAAAATGAGACGGCGGATGAGAAGAAGGAGAAAAAGGAGTAGAAGCTGAATGAGGTGGAGACGGAGGAGTTGGATATGGAGAAGGAGAAGTAGAAAGAGAAAGATAAGGAGAACGAGAACGAGAACAGAAGAGAAGGAGAAGAAGAGAACGAGGAAGAGAAAAAGTAGGAGAAGGAAGAGAAGGAAGAGTAGGAAAATGAGACGGCGAATGAGAAGAAGGAGAAAAAGGAGGAGAAGGAGAAGGATAATGAGAATGAGACGGAGAAGGAAATGAATATGGAGAAGGAGAAGAGGAAAGAGAAAGTTAGGGAGGACGAGAAGGAGAAGGAGGACGAGTACAAGAACAAGAACGAAGAGAGGGAGGAGGAGAAGCAGAACGAGAAGAAGAGGTAGAGTAGGAGAAGGAGAAGAAGGAGAAAAAGGAGAAGGAGAATGAGAATGTGCATGTGCATGAGATGAAGACGGAGAAGTAGATGGATATGGAGGAGAATTAAAAAGAGAACGATAAGGAGGACGAGAACGAGAACAAGAAGGAGGAGAAGGGGGAGGAGAAGCAGAACCAGAGGAAGGGAGTGGAGAAGAAGAAGGAAGAGTGGGAGGAGGACACTGTGAAGGAGACGAAGGAGAAAAGGAAGAGAAGGAGAATGAGACGAAGAAGGAGATGGATATAGAGAAGGAGGAATAGAAAGAGAAATATAAGGAGAATGAAAACGAGAACAGGAACGGAAACGAGGAGGAGGAGAAGAAGCAGAACGAGAAGGAGTAGGAGTTGGAGAAGGTGGAGAAGGAAGAGCAGGAACAGGTGGCGGCGAAGGATAAGAAGGAGAAAAAGGAGGAGAAGGAGAGTGAGAATGCGAATGAAATGGAGAAAGAGATGGATATGGAGAAGGGGAAGTCGAAAGAGAAAGACAAGCAGGACGAGAACGAGAACAAGAACTGGAACGAGGAGAAGGAGGAGGAGAAGCAGAACGAGAAGGAGAAGGAGTAAGGGAAGGAGGAGAAGGAGGAGAAGGAAGAGTAGGAGAGGAGGAGTGTTTCGACGGACCGGTTAGGCTTCACCTATCCCTCGGTGGTCTTCCCAACCAGTCGGATCAGTCGTGTTAGCAGGGGGTCCGTAAAGGGCAAGAGAGTGTAGAAGGAGAATGAGATGGAGACGGAGAAGGTGTTGGATATGGAGAAGGAGAAGTAGGAAAAGAAAGATAAGGAGGACGAGAAGGAGAAGGGAGTGGAGAAGAAGGAGGAGGAGTAGGAAGAGGAGGCGGCGAAGGAGAAGGAGAAGGAGATGCAGACGGAGAAGGAGAAGGAAGAGGAAGAGTAGGAGGAGGAGACGGCGAAGGAGGGAAAGGAGGAGAAGAAGAATGAGATGGAGACGGAGAAGGAGATCGATATGGATGAGGATAAGTAGGAAGAGAGAGGTAAGGAGGACGAAAAGGAGAACGAGAACAAAAACAGGAACGAGAAGGAGTAGGAGAAGGAGGAGAAGGAGGAGTAGGAGCAGGAGGAAGGTTTCGACGGACCGGTTAGGCTTCACATATCCTTCGGTGGTCTTTTCGACCAGTCGGATCAGTCGTCTTAGCAGGGGGTCCGTAAAGGGCAAGCGACTGGTATTCGGTTTCGGAATGACTGCAAGAAAGATTGAGGGGTTTCCGAGTTTCCACAACTCTACGATTCTGAACGAAAGACGAATGCATGGCACTATTTCAAGGGCTGGTCAATGTCGACTATGTACCTTACTTCTACCTCTTCTTCCGCATAGCCTGATGGAATTTTTTGCCAAATAAGGAAGCTGCCGAACACTGGCGAATGATATTACTGGCGACGGGCCCCGACTATGGTGATGGTTCCCAGGCGCGGACGAAAATATTTACTTATTCTATTCGATTTCAGGCCGTCCCGTCCATACGGCGCGACCCACCCACCACTTTTGTCGACGAAGCTCATCTTACCTTCCCACCCGTTCTAAATCGGCCCCGCAACCGGCTAGTTCGCACTTACCTGGCTGGGAAAAGACAGGTGTGAAAGGTGAGAAGGAATGAGGCGGACCCGTGGAGCAAACTCTACCAAACAGGTTCGCCGTGGGTATAGTTTTTGACACGGCTAATCTAGGAAACCCATTAGCTTTAAGTCCGCGTCGGATTCCGAATAGCATACCGTCTTTTGGGCTGCCACTTTTTAGGACGCTCGTGGTTCAGTGGAAAGAGGCGCCACTGACACCCGCACTGTCGAACGATCGATCCCGGTGGGGGTTAACGATTCCCTACATCTCTCAGTGGTCGAGTAAATTGGTATTAGACTTGTATGAAAAAGTAAGGACGCTGACTTGGTATAGCGGCTGGGTCTGGGTAGGAGCATGTAATAAATAATACATTCAAATGATTTTGATGTTCCGATTCAAAACTGGGTAAGCGTATGTAATAAATAATATATAAATAATAAGTCACTGTATAGACCGAATACGCATTCACGATGCCCATACGATTCCGAATGGAGGTCGAATGCGTGACGCGTCTTTAGGGATTCGATCTACGCCGATTACTCTAACTTTTCCTTTTCAACCTACACCCGTTTTAGGTAAGTAGGTTCTTTCTAGTGAAGTGAAGATCTCTTTTCAATTGGTTATAGGAGTGCTCAAAGAAGAAGGTGACCGAAAATATAGCACAAGGGATGGGTTCAGGTATTTCACACTCTTACCCAGTCTTGAATCGGGATATCGAATTCATTTATATGAAAAAATCTGAAGAGGTTTGCAAAAGAAGCGGTAAAGCTCGCTTCTAAAGATCAACTGCAAACCTCTTCAGATTTTTTTCATTTAATTGACTTTGATATTCCTATTCAAAACTGGATAAGAGTATGTAATAAATAATATAAAAATAATAAAATAGATAGATACTTATAATGAATAAAAGAAAATAAATAAATGTGACTACCGTGTAAAGTTCGCTACTAAGGATCAACGGATGAGCCGTAGCCAGAGGAGAGCTCACGAAGGAAATCGATATAAGTGCCAATAATACGAAAAAAAAATGAAAAATAACAATATACAAAATCATAAACGAGAACAAAAGTAGAACACGAATAATAAAAAATTCAAGCTGAATAGTAAAGAGATGCGGCACAGCAACAAAATATCCAGCAATTAGTAGAGGCCGAGTAATTGAGAGGAAATGATAAAATAAACAAAATGATCGATCTGATCTGACAAAATGATTGAAAAGGAATAGAAGAAAGCGAAAAAGAGGTAGTGTAACCACTTCTACTCCAAGAACTCCTCAAGCCGACTCCACGAATCGACAATTCCAAGCTAAGATCGGCAAAGATCAAAGGAAGGATTAGGCAAAGCCCAGATTCATCCCCTATATCCTGTCAAATCGCTCAAAGAGATCGAATCTCCTTCAGACCTCCGACTGGTGTGTGCATATACAATGACTTGTGTGGGCCAATCGTTATACTGAGTCAGTGTCTTTATCTTCCCAGATAAGCCTGGTACCAATTTACCCAACCCCGGAACGATGGGAGGCTTGGTTAGTCCAGGCGAGGATCGATCTCTCTACGTTGACGGTGTCAGTAGCGTCTCTTACCACTTCACCACACGCGACTCAGAACCGAGATGGATAGTTTCTCAAGCTTTTAAAAGTTTAAGGGCTTAGCCAAGCGGGCATTGCTTACTTATTAGTGCCGTTTGTTCGGCTGCTGTTTACTTTTTCGTTTTTCTTTGTTTTTTCTAACGTGGGTCTCGAAAAATCATTAAAAAATGAAAAAAAAATGCATCAATAAATATAAAAACAATCAAAACACATGTAAAAGGAGCAGCTCGTTTCGTCCCTAATGTACATAAATGAAATAAATAAAGTCTGTCTTGGTAAGTCAGGTACCAATCTACCCAACCCCGAAGGGATGGGAGGCTTGGTTAGTCCAGGCGATGATCGATCTCTCAACCTTGAGGGTGTCGGTAGCGCCTCTCACCACTTCACCACGCGCGGCTCAGAAATGAGATGGAAAGTTTCTCAAGTCTTTAGAAGTCCAAGGGTTCAGCCAAGCGTGCATTGCTTACTTATTAGTGTCGATTGTTCGGCTGCTGTTTACTGTTCGTGTTTTTCTTTGTTCAACGTGGGTCCTAAAATTATTAAAAAAGATGAAAAATGCATAAATAAATGAATAAATAAAACCATTAAAATACATGTAAAAGGAGCAGCTCGTTTCATCCCTACTGTTCATAAATGAAATAAATAAAGTCTGTCTTGGTAAGTCAGGTACCAATCTACCCAACCCCGGAGGGATTGGAAGTCTAGTTAGTCCAGGCGAGGATCGATCTCTCATCCTTGAGAGTTTCAGCAGCGCCTTTTACCACCCTACCACGCGCAACTCAGAAATGAGATGGAAGTGCATTGTTTGCTTATTAGTGTCGTTTGTTCGGCTGTTGTTTACTGTTCTCTTTTTCTTTGTTTTTTCTCTAACAAGGGTCTTCAATTCATGTACACAAATAAAATAAAATAAAATAAAATAAAATCTATTTCAATTCGAGTTGTGAAACTGGCCAAGATGGTACAGGTTTTACCCGGCTGACGTTTCGACCTCCTTGCATTCGTCGGAGCCTGGAGAGCCAGAACCTGTACCATCTTGGCCAGCTTTACAGCTTGAGAAAAAATAAATTCAAAAATCAAATTTAATAAATAAAACAGTACCGTCACAATGCCTAGATTAATAGAGAGTCGGACGTAAGTAAACAGAGTCTCTCTTGATTTTCATGGAACAAAGGCATCACGAAAAGGAGAGGATTCTGAAGATTCTAAGAACAAAATGTGATCGATTGGGAATCTTAGCGAGCATGATGCATGTAATTAATCTCGTCAAGGTGCTGCGTGGCGGCTTCGACGAAGGTCGAACCGGTGATAAACACATTGTGCGGTGATTGTTTGCGTTCGGAACGACGACGATGACGAGACGGTCGAACCGACGACCGTCGCTCACCCAGTCAGCAGAGGCTGCTGACCGAGCGAGCAAATCGGTCGAGAACCGCGGCCGTTCGCCGCTCGAACAATAGCCGTCGGCCAGCGCTCAAACGATCGACACAACAGGGTCAAGGTGTGACGATGACGAGGTGTTCAGCTGACCGGTTGAAAGCACTTCGTGTACCGCGAACCGGAGCGACAGATACAGAAAAAGCCGCTCTGCAAAATATAATATAACATTTATTACACGCTCTAGAAGGTAATACAGTACCGAACACGTCTTTTGATTACTTCTCGAAAAAGACGCTTCGGAGCGTTCCGAAGCGCCTTTTTTGGATAACTTTGTTGAAACTCAATTATTTGCAAAATCATACATATATTTGAGCTCAGCAGCTCGAGCTCTATCGACTGGTATTCAAAGATTGGTACAACCGCAAATCCAAGAGAAACCTTAAACCTTCCATCAATCCGGGGTCGGGTGAATTGGTACGCGACCACGCGAGATTTGAGTGGATAATATTTCAAAAAAAATTCAGGTGTGGATAATTTATATACCAAAGCAAAAGGTAAGGGTAAAGTGATTGGCGTGGACCAGCCCAGAGAAAAGCACCACAGAAAAGAAAAAGGTAAGGAAAAGGGGATGGCATGGATCAGTCCCCGAGGACGCGCCATGCACTCGCCTTCCGTTCGGAAATGTAGAGGTGTGGTGAATGCCAATTGGTCTATACAGTGAATTAAGGGGACAACCGCTGTTCACGACAGTATCTACACCTTCCCAGATAAGTTTGGTACCAATTTACCCAGCTCCGGAGGGATGGAAGGCTCGATTAGCCTAGGCAAGGATCGATCGCTCAACGGTGATGCTGGAAGATGCGCACCTTACGAGTGAACCTTAAGCGCCCCATACATAAAAATTCCGTGAAAATTCTGAACAAGCAGATGTATTATTTGTAGTGGAAGGCGATGGGTAAATTTCGGGGAATCGTACGCAGATCATAATAACAAAATATTTTCAAATCACCGCATAAAATAAATACTAGAAAAAATAAAATAAATACATAAAAATGAAATAAATATATTACTATTATTAATAAAATAAGATAAACGTCTGGCAGGTTGGTTTCGCTCAAGAGCTTTTAATCTAACAAAAAGGAAGAAGAAAATAGGAGAAAAGCGACCAAACAGCTATGAACGCGACGGCCACTGAGCACATTGAAGACAGGCTAGACGAGGAAACGTTCGGAAATCTGTCACATGTGGCCCGACAACTGTCACATCGGCCGGCTGGTATTGAGGACGTGAAGACAATAAACATGATGAGTTCATAAACTATGTGGAACAGATGCGCGAGCGACGATGAGCAACATGTGCAACAAATGTCGTTGAGAACAATGTGAAAAGAAATGGGTAAGACAGGAGGATAATGGGCAGAATGAACGGAACATGAAAAAGAAGCTATCCAGATGCCAAAACATTCCTAGCCAGCGTCCATGGGAACAAAAGTCAGCTTTTAAACCGTCTAAATAGTACTCGGTAGGACCTAGGATAAGTTTGATATTAGGCATTTATTATAGTTATAAAAAATGCCCTTTGTTGTCGTATTGGGTTGGTCGAAAAGTCTTGCAACACTTCACACCATTGTCTTTTAAAAATGCTGGAGCCGTTACGGGTATGACCTTGTGCGGTCATGTCAAGGCACATTCTCGATGCTTCCTCGAGCACACTATATAAGCTTCGATCGATCACGGGTGGAGCAATAATGTCAATTTTAAGCAACAACCTGCTACGCCCTATTGTCTACTATGAATTCTTGCAAGGGAATTCAGCAAGAACTGCAGCTGCCAATATCTGCACTGTATTCAAGGAGGATGTCATTCACTACTCCACAGTAAGCCGTTGGTACAAACGGTTTCACGAAGGAGATATCTCTTTCGAAGATCGGCCTCGCTCCAAGACAACCAAAACCTGGACGCCATCAAAAGAAAGTTCTCCTGTGCTGTTGGTGGGACTCCGAAGGCATGATTTACTGGGAATTGATGGATAGTGGAAACACAGTAACAGCATTGGTCTACGCTACTCAGCTGCAAACCTTGGCCGACGTCATGCGCCAAAAACGCCCACAACGCAAGAGTGTCTACCTCTTGCATGATAACGCTCGATCTCATGTCGCAAGAGCGACTCGCCAAAAAATCCAGGATTTAGGCTGGGAGGTTTTACCCCACCCACCATATTCTCCAGACATTGCCTCTTCCGATTGTCACTTATTTAGAGCTCTGAAGCAGCATCTCCGAGATACAGAGTTCGACAGCCTACAGCAATTGGAAATGAAGGTCACTCAGTTTTTCTGCTCACAGCCACCGGCGTTCTGGCGGAGAAGAATTGAAAGCCTACCAGAAAGATGGGGAAGAGTCATAGATTTGAATGGTGATTATATTATTGATTGAGTTTTTGTTTGAATAAATAACGACAATTTCAAAAACAGTTGTGCAAGATTTGCAAGAGTTTTCGACCAACCCAATATTTATTCTCTTAACTATCAACTCCTTGCTACCATTTCTTAACGTTTGCAGGTTTATAGACTCATTCTGATATACAATTTTCTGCAATCAATATGATTTATTCACCTGTAGTGGATGTTACTCGAAGCACAGGTTGGTTTACTCTTAATTTTAATCATACAATTTTAAGGACCATTCCTCCTTACAGATGATGTGAGATGTGTTCCTGGGATGGTCTTATTTTTAGGCTGGTATCCGTTTAAGGGCAGGAAAGAAACGGATGTTGGTTTTGTAATTACCAGATTATTGTTATCAAATAATCACTTTTAACCGTCCCTTAACCTGTTCCAGTAACACTTTACCCTTGATGTGTGAGATCAATAACAAAATTAGAAAAAATATAAACTTTACGCCTTTTCTTCAGTTGAGCTTCGCTTCACTTGACATCAATCCTTTACCGCAAAAATACCACTCGCATGGAATACATGTAATAATTAGCTATTTACCCATTTCGATGGTTTATCCTAAGGGTTTGGAACAAACCCAACAGCAGCTTGACGGAAATTAAGGTGTTGAAACACGCTAAGTTATGGATGAAAGCGAAGGAAACTAGAAATTTTATAGCGTTTGAATGATGAAGATTGCGCCATGCATTCGTTTGAAATCGCACATCTTACACTCGATTGATTGGGTGCACCCTATGTTCCTGTAGTAATTTTCCCGCCAAAAGTATAATAGAAAATTGATCTGCGCAGTGAGGAGCAATTTAGAAAATGAAAAATAAAATAAAATAATTGTCTAAAAGACAGAAGGGAAAAATCTTGTAAAGAATGGAGGAAATAAAAAGATCGAATATTTCCAGTGGTAATCCTATTACTTGTAATACTAAAGGGTATGTAGAATCAAAAAAAAACAAGGTTAAAATAAAAAAAAACGAAAAACAAATAAAAACGTTAACGAAAAAACAATAAGTAAAACAACTGGCACTCACTCAGACGAAACCAATGGTCAGCTCACAAATGTGACATTTCTGGAGAAATTAAACGACAAAAAATTAGAATATTTAAGATAAAAAACAAGGTGCTCAATATTGGAGGTTAAGTGGGTCATTCTTCGAAACATGAAAAGGCAGGGGCGTTAAAAATTCATAAAAATTCCAAAAAATTGCAAAAAAACGTTCGGAGGACTGCACAAACTCACTCTCGGCGCGTATTCGATTCGTACCGGCTTTTTGACGCGATTTTTCTTTCCAAACATTCGCGGAGGCTGGCTGCTGGATGGACAGTTGAATGGGGTGGGGTGGTCGGTAGTGAATTGTCGATGGTGGTGGTGATGGCGGATGGACAGACAGAGGAACCCCGATTTTGACGTAAATCGCCGAGGTGGCCACGAAATAGGTCAGGCATTCCGTGGTGTCGTCTTCTGATCAAACCGATCCCCCCGGTTTCCATTTGGTCGCACCCCATCGGATTTGAATCGAAATTTTGTCGACCATTTTAAACCGATCGGCTGTCTCCCCCGTACAGGGTCGTCTTTGACTTGACGGAGGGGAATGTTCTAGTGACTTTATTTATTTTTATTTGTTTCATTTTATATTTTTTATTTTATACTTTTATTTTCACCTGTCACTTATTCATTTTATACTTTTATTTTACCTTATTTTTATTTATTTATTTCTTTATTTTCTATGGTTTACCCTAGGGGTTCGAGACAAACCCAACAGCGGTTTGACTCGACTTATTTGTTCGCTAAATGTCTAGCAGAAAATTGCACAGCACTGCATAGCGAGGATCATGCAAGTAGACGAAAATCTTGTAAAAAAAGAGAGCAAATGAATAGATGGATATTTTTCAATTTTTTTTTTGAAATAAAATATAAATCAAGGTCCAGGAGATCATTTAAGACGACGAATTGCCACCTAATATTTCACACGTCGCCCGTTCTCTTTCTACCGGTGGAAGCAATTGACTAGACATCTTTGGTCGGTGTCCTGCTGCGAACCGGTTAGAAAACGGTAAGAAAATGTCAGAAAAATTTCACGCGGACGTTCGCTCAAACCAGATTTTGAAAAGTCACACTGATGCTCTAACTAGACTAGATATAGACGTTGAAAGTCAAGGGTAAGGAGGGAGCGGGAGGAAAGAAAAAAGAAAATAAAACAAGCTCATCTGTGTATCCTACTATGTAATAAGCGAGACCGCGATGTTTGTAATGGGTGGCTCATAAGGGTCCCGCCGCGATTGCCCGTTACCGTACTCCCGCATCTCTTCAGGGGCCGTATGCTCGTCTCACCCGAGATAGCTGGGGATGGGGAGGGGCTCCCCGCGCGCCGCCTCCTCCTCCTACGTTTGCGCACTATCTCGGGTGGAGGGCACCGGCGGGGACTCCCCCACTCGTTGCGGGGAGAGACGAGCATACGGCCCCAGTTCAGCTTGCCATCTTTTGCTATTTGTTCATCGTTTTATCTTAAAACTTTTTTCTTTTATTTCAAATCTTTATTTCAGTCTATTAGTGGTTAGTTTTTGCTTTTATTTATTATGTATTTAGCGCACTAACAATAAGGCGTATCACACATAAGCGAAAGATAAAAACAAAACTTAGCCTAAGGAAAGGAAAAGAATAATAATGCCATAGCAACAGCACTCACAAAGGTAGGTAATAAAAGAAGATTTTCACGAGAGAACACCTAACGTTTCCCGAGCGATTATTTCATTTATTTATTTTTTATTTATTTTTACGCCTTTCCACAGACGTGCTAAAAATGGCTAGTGGTACAAGGAGCAAGGAAAATTCGATCGAAAGAAAAAAATGAAATCAAATCAAAACGAAACAAAGCTCAGGGAGTTAATATGTCAAGCAGAGAAGGATAGTGCCGCAGAAGAGAAGATCGAAAATGATTTTACCAGAAAAGTAGCGCTAGGATAGGCGGATTCCTTTATTCTCGAATTCCTAGGGCTACAGTCCGAAACAAATTCTTGCTCTTCACACTCTAGAGTCTCGTAGGAAGCTGAGAGATGTTTGCATGCTGTTCGGTTCAGCGCTCTATAAAATTCGAAAATCAAAGACTCGTTTTAGGGAGTTTAAATTATCTTATCACTGTTCCAAGACCAATGTTTTTGTGAGTTCGTTTGCGGCTTGAGCAGGTTCCACGTTTACTTCCTTGAAAACGGAGGTCTCTCAGTCACCGCATGGCTTTTCGGCCGGCATTTAAACGAATGGCTTCCAAGAAATTGCTTAGGTTTTAACTTTTTCGTGTGAAAGTTAACATTTTTACTCTTTGTATAGACTATATTTACGTTACTGTTGACTTAATGTATCTGACGTATTGTAACTTTTCGGCGCTCTATTTGATACTCATTCCCCTTTCTCACGATTGTCTTAAACATCGTAACGAATATATAAAAAATAAAAAAAAAGCAGAGGGAAAGAGACATTCCTAATACTCAAAACAAAATTCATCGTTTTTCTATGATAGAAATAGCCAGATTAAAGGGTCCGATTGGACAGTTGCAGCGCAATTTTCCGGCCATTTCGGGCGATTTCGAGTTGGTAACAAAAAAAATGAAACTAAATTAAAATAAAACAAAGCTCAGCGAGTTAGTAACTTTAGCAGAGGTAAAGAGACATTCCTATCAAAATTCATCGTTTTCCTATGGTAGAAATAGGCGGATTAAAGGGTACGGTTGGATAGTTGCGGCGCAATTTTACGGCGACTTCGGACGATTTCGAGTTGGTAACAAAAAAAGAAACTAAATTAAAATAAAACAAAGCTCTTTGAGCACAGTCGCAGCGCAATTTTCCGGCGATTTCGAGTTGGTAACAGAAAAAATTAAACTAGATTAAAACAAACCAAAGCTCAGCGATTTAGTAAGTAAAGCAGAGAGAAGTACGATTTAGTAAGTCAAGAGGGAAAGATACATTCCTAATATTCGAAATTCATTGTTTTTCTATGGTAGAAACAGGCAGATTAAAGGGTATGATTAGACAGTTGCGGCGCAATTTTCCGGCGATTTCGGGCGATTTCGAGTTGGTTGCAAGTGTCGGAGTAGCCATCAAGGCTGCGCAGTCGAGACGACGACGACAGCCACAGATGGACGAAGATAAATCTGCCGGTCGTTTGAGATTAGATCGGTTCGGAAGGAAACGGAGCGGCGCCACACAGCCGGTTGCAAGTAGTTCTCCCTCGAAATGTGAACGTCGTAAATCTGCCCCGCAACACATTCAAAGCCCAATTAGCATTTACTGCTCGTCCGAAGAAGTTGAGCGGATTGGAACATCGCCTGAGGCAATCAATTTCGACAGAAGGGGAAACACGGCCGAATGAAACTGTAAATGATCAGCTGTTCCGACCGCGGCTATTTTTCACCATCCGTTCCGTAATCCATCACCAACGGGGCGGCGATGTTGCCGCGGAAAACTCTTCAGGAATTCTCCGGCCGAATTAATTGACGGCGAGATGAGAGCAGCTCGATTCACGTACATACCTCGGAATTTATCTCGAAACTAGCTCTCGGCGAGGGATTTATGGAGATTCCAAACGAAAAAGAATTTAGTCGGTATTTGGAACAAAAGAGAAACTGTTCTGTAATGTTTTTTCGCCTGAAACATTCTCCACATTCTCACGTCCACATTCTCTCTCTTTTATTTGTTTAAAATTATTCTTTCTTTCTATGGATTTATTGAACTTTTAGATAGAAATTTCCGTTCCGTTTAGCTCCTTTTAAGGCGTTGCTACCCTGGCCCTTTCGACTAATTCGCTGAATAACTGGGGTTTGTCTCTTCCAATTCTCAAAAGTTTTAGTTTGAGTTTTAGTTTATGTTTGTATGGCATGCTGTTGAATTTTGTGGTTCTTTTCCTTTTTTAGACTGAGTTCTGTCTTCCCTTTTCGGTGTGATACGCCTTGAAGCGTATTAAATAAATAAATAATTGAATAAAAACTGCCTCTCTTCAGCATAAATAACTTCTTCCCAGAAAAAATCAGGCATCGTAAATCTTCATTTCTTTTTTCTTTTTTCTTTTTTTTGTAATTTTGAGCCCAGCCAGATGTCTACGTCGCCGATGGACCACCTGGTTGTCGGTAACCCACAGGCAGCAACCACCTGGATCAAATAACCCGCTGCGATGTGTCCTGCAGTGAATGCCCTGAGGCAACTACCCGTACTCGCTCGAATAACAACGGCTTCCAACGACTCCCAGCATAGTCGACGGCTATAATTATCTCTCTAGGTCATCAGAAACAACTTTTGAAGGAGTCGTGGCGCAGTGGTAAGAGGCGCTACTGACACCCGGGCGGTCGAGCGATCGATCCCGGCCCGGGCTAGCCATGCCTTCCATCCCTCTGTGGTCGAGTAAATTGGTACCAGATTTATCTGGGAAGGTAAAGACATTGACTTGGTATAATGGATGGCCCCCGAAAGTCGTTGTATAGGTCTCCACGTATTCACTAAATCTCTACTATTCTGAATGGTAGGCGAGTGCACGGCGCGTCCTTAGGAGACTGTTCAACATCGACACTTTTACCTTTACCATGAAGAATTGGGCAACACAGACACAGGACAGGGTTACGGGGAGCAGCGGCCACAGGTGAGAGTTTTTTTGGACATTTTGCAGCGGCGGAAATGCAACACCTGCCCAGCGTCCAAAGGTTAAATTTCACCCACGGTGACTGCAGGTAAAGCCGAGCAGAAATCATTCGGTTCATGATCGACAGGAAGACCGACAAGCCGAAGGATGCGCCATGCACAAGTCCTATGCTCAAAGAACGTGAAATCAACGAAGAAAGGTTCGGCTTTGTTTTTCTAACAGAGCTACCATCATTTCTTTATTCATCCTCATCCAATCTCCTATTTTTGAGCACATTCGTGGTACCAGATAAAACTTTCTTTCTTTCTTTCTTTCTTTCTTTCTTTCTTTCACTCTCTCTCTCACTCTCTCCGTGTAGTATAAGTTTTCAAGGAACAGGTAGGCAAAAGTAACAACGAAATAGAAGAGAGAGCGATGGGTAGGAAGTGAGAAGATAAATGACGCCTTGCACCTGTCGAACGAGAGAGAACCCCGATATCACTCGAAAATGAACCGCACCTCCTCAATACTGATCCTAGCTAGAGAAGGAGAAAATAGATATTTGGGTAAATAAATAAATCAATAAAAATAAATAACTAAATAAATAAATAAGGATAGATATATCGGCACAAATGGCAATAAAATGAAAAACAAAAAACGAATTGCACTTTTTAAATTTTTAAAAAAAATTTTTAGTGTAACTTCATAAAGAGAGCAAATTATTATGAGCCACCCTTCCAATTTTTGTCTTATATTTCACTTTTACTATTGTTATCATTACCCAAGTCCAATAGTCACACGTTGTATGAGTGTTCCTTGTGCTTGAATTCTGTTTATTGGATAACTATGAACAAAGAATAAAGAACGAGAACGAAGAGACAATACCCCGCCTTGCCTCGAGGCATTTCGAATGAGAAATTTCGATTCGTTTCAAACGGAACTAAAATCCAATTAAAACTACGAACCCGTTCTCGTTCCTTCCATCAGCCCTCAATCCAGGGAATCGTATAAAACAAATCCAAGAAATCGTATGAAACAAAGGAATTAATGAATAGACGGTCGTGAAGCAGAAAATGAAGAAACATCAAGCAGACGAATACGCTGAGGAAGACGGTGACCAAAACAACGCCTCAGGCAACAAATGGAACTCGCACAAACGTCTCTGAGAGTTCACAAAATCAACGGCAGAGAAGGAAGGTAGAAAACAAGTCTAGGAACTACAATAAACAACACTAGAAGGAACTTTAAAGATCAAGCAAAGGAAGCCTAGAAGACAGAGTTAATCAAAAATCGGCCAAGAAGCAAGAGGGTAAGTTTAAACCCTATACGAAGTGTTCTGCAAGAAATGGAAATCGTTCTGACGCATTTAAAGGTTCACAAAATCAATCAATATAAGTGAATAAAGGCAGAAAATCTTAACTCACATTGATTTACAAAATCATTTCTAAATAATTGTGTTTCAGATCATAGGAGTTGAGTTAATCTTATCGATCTTTATGGTCGTTTAGTTCAATAGAAACTCTGATGGGCACGATAAGGTCACGTAAAAAAATCAATCAGTCAATCAAAGCAAATGGAGACACCACATTTTCGAAACCATAAAGAAAAACTATCGGTCGATTGCTATTATAGGAAGGTGTGGCGAGTATTTTAAGGGACTTATGGTCTAAACTTTAAACTAAACTAAACCCTTTACCTTTACCTTATGGCCTAAAATCAAAGAAGAAAATCGCGTAAAATGTGGTCAAAATGGAGTAAAAAATTCATCAATCAATCAAAGCAAATGGAGAAACGGGATTTTCGATCCATAAAGAAGAACCATAGGTCGACTACTATTATAACTACTATTATAGAAAGGTATGGCGGGAAATTTAGGGAATTAATGACCTAAAATCGAGGAAAAAAGATCGCCTAAAATATGGTCGCGTACAAAATCAATCAATCAATCAAAGCAGTTGGAGGAACCAGATTTTCGAGACCATAAAGAAAAACAATCGGTCAATCACTATTACAGAAAGGTATGGCGAGGAATTTAATGAATTTATGGCCTTAAATTGAGGAAGAAAAATCGCCTAAAATTTGGTTCTTCGAAACCATAAAGGAAAACTATCGGTCGATAACTATTATAGAAAGGTGTTGAAGGGAGTTTAAGGATTTTATGGTCTAAATTCGAGGAATAAATATCGCCTAAAATGTAGTCATGTAAAAAATAAATCAATCGATCAAAGCAAATGGAGAAATCAGATTTTCAAAACTGTAAAGGAAAACTATCGGTCAATTACTAATATAGAAAGGTGTGGCGAGGAATATAAGGAATTTATGGCCCAAAATCATTGAAGAAAAATCGCCTAAAATCGAGGAAAAAGCTCGGCTATGGGCTATGGGGATGATAGACGACGGCAAATGGAGAAACCATGAAGAAAAACTATCGCTCAATTATTAATATAGAAAGGTGTTGCGAGGAATTTAATGAATTTATGGCCTAAAATCGAGGAAGAAAAATTGCCCAAAATGTGGTTTTTCGAAACCATAAAGAAAAATTATCGGTCAATTACTAATATAGAAAGGTGTATCGAGGAATATAAGGAATTCTTGGCCTAAAATAAAGGGAGAAAAATCGCCTAAAATCAAGGAAGAAGCTCGGCGATGGGCAATGAAGATGAGCGACAACGTCGACGAGGACGATTCAGGCCAACGATGGGACGACGACGACGACGTGGGCGGTCCGATGTAGCACACTATTGATCGGGCGGCCGCCACTGAAGCGGCACACGGCGGTGGCCCGATCCCCCGTCGGTTTCCTCCCGACGGGGGGCCACCCCGGCCCGATTATCTCGATCGACAACGATCAATTACGCAGTTAATTCCCTCACCCGGTGACATCACACCCACAGTTACTGACCAGATATGAGATGTGGCGTGACGGCGTAATCGCCTGGGTAAAGACCTTCGAATGGGGTTACCCGAAGAGATACCGTATAGATTCGAACCTCTCCGACTCGGATTCTTTACTTTTATTCGCCTGATTGCCTTCTCGACCGAACTGATTGGTCCCGGCAAAATTTCAATAGCTCTCTGGACAAGCGACCCCAAGAAAATCGAAAAATTACACCTAATGTTGAAATTTTTCGTATTTTTTAGAAAGGTTTTTATTGTGCGGTATCTGACTAAAGTTCGAGGGTAGAGAATACCATACTCGATTCTGTTTTAAACGATTTTTTTGTGGTTTCGAACATGCAGAACTGGGCCCAGATTCATCATTGGTAAATCCCCGATAAACCCCAGATATACCCGGAACGGCGCGCAAACCGAGATTCGTGAATGCACGCCAGGGTTTAATCGGGGTTTATCGCGGGTCTACCGCACCTCGCGATGAGGCAGGATTTGGGAGACCTCGACGGTATCGAACGGGTTTATCGCCGACGGGGTTTCGGAGACCGCTCGTCGTTCATGAATCTGGGCCCTGAAGTGGGATCACCGGAGACAAGTCTGACCCAAACTGCTGAGCTTCTTCTATTCTTTGATGCCTTACCGAGTAACCTGGACCGGAATTCATGAACGGTTTACCGGCCGGTCAAAGTGACATTCACCTCAGTTACTCGCCAAAACGTGATTCATCAACGCGCGGTGAGTCACTTTGGTGGTGAACTGGCCGGTGGAATTTAATCGCCGGCGAAATTTAACCGTCGGTGAAATTCACCTGTGGTTTCGTTCATGAATCCCGTCCCTGAGCGAGGTACAACACCTAGGCCCAAATTCATGAACGGACGAGCGGTCTCCGAAACCGCGGCGAACCAGACGGCAGAGTTGATGAGAGATTGTGTTTAATATAGGAAGTTTAGGATAACTAGGCAACGGTGGGCGCCGTTCGGGCTACATCTCGGGGTTTATCGGAGGTTTATCAATGATGAATCTGGGACCTGGGCACGAAGAATGGGACAATTCCTGTGCGGTAGTAACTTCTTAGGGCCTTTCGACTGACAGATTCAGGACTTTTTGGAGGGGATTCTGACTCCGATTGCGAAGCTGTGACTTATTTTACCCCCTTCCTAATCTATTCTAGACGGCCTGATACCCAGGGTAACGGTTTGAACCGAAATTCCAACACTATGACTCATTTCTGTCGTGCAGAACCTACCGAAGTAATTCAGACTTCCGAAGACGAGCTCGAACGGAGTTTCAATGCCGCGAAAGATACCTGCCAGTTACCCAGTTGATTTAGACCTGTTGGTGATGGTACCCAGAGAAGGAAACCATCACCAAAAGGGGTTTAGAGAAGGACATGATCCGGAAGTCAATCCCTGGAGACGGTCCCGAGCGGAATTTGAACGCCTGAATCCATACCGAACGTACCAGCTCTCGGTGATGATTCATCGCGCTCAGGTGGGGGTGACGTTCCAAAGAAGGCCGACCTGACGGTGTACACCGCTCAACGAGACGACTCGTGTTTGCCGAAGCGATAAGAGCAACACCCGACCGATCGATCGATCGATCATGCACACATTCCACCACTCCAATGCCAGAGTCGATAATCGATTGTTTGTTGTCAAGCTTAGTAGACAGTAATTAGGGAGAGAAATGTGCCCAACTAATGGATAATCTTCAGATCACGCAAGAAGAGAGATTTCCCAGAGAAGAACACGGATTATCAGTGATTATCAGCAATGATTATCAGCAAAGGTTTTTCTCCTTTCTGGTATGAAATATTGAAAAACTAAGGTTAGAACCAGGCTGAAAATGAGACTAGAAGAAGGTTGTGATGGGTGATAATGGGTGATAAGATAGCCAGCGAGCTCACTCATTCAATGATAGTTCCCGCTGATAAGGGTAGGTGGAGATAGGCTGGTTCCTGGGCACATCAGAACGTCCGACAGTTCAAAGGGAATTACAGACGTTCAAACCCATCTAAAACCTATAATTGGTTGTTCAAATACGCGTGGTGCAGTGGTAAGAGGCGCTACTTCCACTCTCATAGTCGAGTGATCGATCCTCAGACAGGCCGACCAAGCCCTCCATCCGTCCGGGGTCGGGAAAATTGGTACCAGACTTGTCAGGGAAAGCGAAAACACTGACTTCTACAGCGGCTGGCGTAAAAATGCCGAAAAAAGAAGAAAAGTGAAGGTAAAATCATGGACGATGATTAGATCCCTAAGGTCGCGCCATGCAGTCTTCTTAACTTCAGAATCGTAGAGGCATGAGCGACGTATATTTGGCCTATCCTGCTAACTTAACCTATCCTACTATATAATAAGCGGCACCCAAGCGATGTTTGTCATGGGTGGATCATACGGGTCCCACCGCGATTGCCCGTTACCGTATTCCCAGGGACGCATTTCAGCTCAGCTCCGTCTTTTGCTACACGCTATTTGTTCATCGTTTTATTTTAAATCTTTTTTCGTTTATATCAGATCTTTATTTCATTTCATGTATTTTTGTTTTAGTGTGTAGGTACGATGAATTGCGTGGCCAGCCAATGAACAAGTCAGTGTCTTTACCTTCGTGGACAGGTCTAGTATAAATTTACCCGACCCAGGAGGTATAGTCGACTTCTGATGTCGTACGACAATGAACAGCTGAACATATGGAACACATTCGACAAGCCGGTTGAAAACAAGAAAACCGAGAACAACACAAAGAGTTCGTCGTAAACAACGTTCGACGCTGTTCTAAACATTTGTGCCGCCGTCGGGGTCGCATCGAACAACAACCTAACAGCCCGAGGGCGTTGAGGCGTTGTTTAGTTGTTCTGTTCTTTCCTCGAGATCAGTTATCACAGGAGTTTGGAGAGTTTGGGTTTTCGCGTAGCCTGTTGCGCGGCGAGTGCGACGTCGCGTTTGTCGCGTGCGAGGCGGGCCTCGTTGATTCCATGGCGTATTTATTCATCAAAGAATACACAAGGAGTGAGCACCACTATTCAAACGAAAGTGGGTTGAAACAAAGTGAAACCAAACAGGCAGCTCTGAGACAAATGAAAATAGAGACTAAAACGAAACAGTTACACCTAAAGCCTAAGGGAAAACTGACTTGCTGCGCTGGATCTTGGTGTCCGACGTTCCAAGCTCTCCTCAAAAAGGGTTTATTTCATTATTCATTCAACTAAGCACATTGGCGCGCTAAAAATACAAGTCAAAGTGGTTAGTGGGACAATCATGGATTTGCTGAAGAAGAAACTTAACCAAAACAAAGAAAAAACTCAGACTGTTAGTAGAACATTCAAAGTAATTTACAATAGAAATCTTATTAGTAACATATTATATGAACCACACCAAGGGCTGGTTGATATCGTCCTCTTTGAGATCACGTCCTTCAATATGGCAAAAACGGATTATAAAATGACTTTTACGATTCAAAGTCGCAGTTCAGAAAAAAAGAAAACAAGAAGTCTGAGAAGTCCAAGAAGTCAACAGAAGCCATCCGACGAGCCCTATTGAAGGGAAGAAGAAGAGGCTCAACCCTCCACCGGATCCTAGTTCGGTAAATGAAAAACAATTAACCAACGACCAAGATGAGCAGACGTCGACGGGATTGAATAGAAACCCATAAGAAATAAAGTTAAAAACTCAGAAGGGTTGTTATTTTTGTTCTAACACACTGTCTTACTACGGCAGAGAATCTGTCAGATATCCTACTAACGAATAAGTGAAACCACGATGTCCGTCTGTCAACTCTAGGGTCCCGCCGCGATTGCCCGTGACCGTACTCCCAGTGACGTATTTCATCAGTTCCTCGCCGTTTTTTGCTGCATGCTTTTTGTTCTTCGCTTTATTTGTCATTATAAATGTTTCATACATGCTTCCTACTATTCATTAGTTCATTTGGCGACCTGCAGGCCGCTGAATAGCTGGCAAAGGGTATACAGGATGATCAATATGAAGTGTTACACAAGAAACCACATGCAACTCCTCGTTGAACGAAGCAAATAAGATAAGTGTACATTCTTCAGATAGGCAAAAAAATTCTTCATGACACTTCACGCATCACATTAGAAATGGCCAGCTTTGACTCCAATGCAAGCGTCCAATCCCTTTCAGAAAATTTTGAGAATGCGTGCGACCATTTTCGGTGGAATTTCGTTCCATGTTTTCACCAAAACTCTTTTCAGTGAAATTAGTGATCCATATTTAGAAGAACAGGCTTTTTGCTCTAGGATCGTCCAGATGGCGAAATCCATAGGGTTCAGGTCGGGCGAGTATGAGGGCTGAAATTCTTTTGTTTAACAATGCGGAGGATTCGCCTCACACCACTCCAGGTCTTTTTGGCACGGTGGGCTGGTGCCCAATCCTGCTGGAACGTCCAGTAGATGTTCTTAGCGATTTGTTGTGCCCAGCGTAACACCTCGTCTTCCAAATTTGCTTTCGGTGCACTCCGGAAAATGGCTTTCCTAAAGCGCGTAACACTTCATGTGGATCACACAAGGAGGAACTTTGTTTGCCACGGTGTTTTGGTTCCCTGCGATCTGAGCGAAGCATCGTATGACGATAGACCTTTGGACAACCGTTCTGTTTCAACATTTCAGTGAATAGAAACCCACGGATCATTGTTCAAAAGATGGATGGGCGCCGTTTTGTCGCTAAAATAACTCAACGACGAGGTCGTTTGGCGGCGCCCACGCCGGCAGGATTACGTTGCAATGTTGTTCGAACTTCACACCACCAAGCACCCATCTCGACCGAGATGAGTTGGCTGAGCACTCGACATGCACCGAACAGCTGCTCATCTCCCAGAGCGTCATTTGGCAATTGCGGAAGTCGTTTCACTGGTAGCAAAGACTGACTCAATGCGAAAAGTGGGCGCTAAAACGGATCGCAACTATTGCCAGAGCTTAGAAGTCCTTCACTGAAACCTAGGCATGGTTTGTTAAGGTAAAGGTAAAGGTTTCGGCGTCGATCAGTCCACTAAGAACGCGCCACGCATTCGTCTTCCATTCAGAATCGTAGAGTCATAGTGAAAGCGTATTTGGCCTATACCGTGACTTACGAGGGCTAGCCGCTACACAATGTCAGTGTCTACATATACTTTCCCAGACAAGTCTGGTACGTATTTACCCGACCTCAAAGGGATAGAAGCCTTGGTCAGCCCAGGCGGAGGTCGATCGCTCGA
This sequence comes from Nippostrongylus brasiliensis, assembly GCA_030553155.1. Taxonomy (NCBI): domain Eukaryota; kingdom Metazoa; phylum Nematoda; class Chromadorea; order Rhabditida; family Heligmosomidae; genus Nippostrongylus; species Nippostrongylus brasiliensis. The sequence continues at coordinate 41,174,497 of CP130733.1, forward strand.
CCGTGCGGCTAGAAGCACAGCATTTTCCATAGAACTATGGCCAGTTAGGACAGCTCTAACCATTGTTGCTATATTAATTGAGGTGTATAGGCAGCAGAAGTTCCAGTCTAGGTATGGACTAAAGGGAAAGCTGTGGATATAGGGGCTAAAACTACCTTACAACGCGTATTTTTTCAAATTCCCCATACATAAACACTAATTATAAGGGCCACGTGGTCCAATGGTAAGATGCGCAGATGACATCCTCACGGTCGAGCGATCGCTCCTCATCCAGGTCAACCAAGCCTTCCATCTTTCCTAGGTCGGGTAAATTGGTACCAGACTTGTCTGGAAAGGTAAAGACACTGACTTAGTGTAGTGGATGGTCCCCGCAAGTCGTTGTACCCCAATTATAGGCGGTTTCTGTGAGAAAAAATCACACAAAAAATACCAACCAACAAAAAAAACCAAGAAACCACGGAAGCCCGGGCCGAGATTCATGAACGGACGAGCGGACTCCGAAACCGCGGCGCATCCGGAACCAGACGGCAGAGTCGATGAGAGACTGTGTTCAACATACGGAATTTAGAATAAGTAGAAAAAGATGCGCGCCGTTCTGGTATATCTCGGGGTTTATCGGAGGTTTACCAATGATGAATCTGGGCCATCGCGTAATGGGGTAAGGTATACGAAGCAATATTTACCTCACAACGGAGAAAGGTAAAGTTAAGGCGGCATGTCAGTCCCCAAGGACGCGCCACGCGTTCGTCTACCGTTCAAAATCGCAGAGGCATAGTGAACGCTAATTGTTTACAGCGCGGATTTTGACGCGCATAGGAGCCAATATCGGAGCGAAATCAAATGGAAACGAGTGGATGATGTGACAGGACGGATGAGTGTCGGATCAGGGCACATCGAATAACAGAGAGCGGGCTGCGTCATCGAAAACGTGCCGCGGGGCGGGATTTGCCCCGGGGGCAATTGTCGGGGTGCTGACGAACTCTGCCGCTCCAACAGCAGCCGTCTGTCTCGGCCTCGTGCAGAAACAATGACATATGGCTGAAGCCACCGAAAATCTGGCCCGTCACTTGGCCTCATATTGAACAATTGAACGCTGCTTGGCCAGAAGTTATTTTTATTTATTTATTTATTCATTTATCTTTATGTCAGTATTTAACAAAAATACAGCAGCAAACTTAGTAATACCTAACGACACTGTCCACGGAAATAAAAATAAAAATAAAAATATAAGGATCAAGGAAGGGATGACTCCGGTGCTCACAGGTAATTGTAGTTGAAAGGAGTTAGCTTGGCTGTAGTAATGGTTAAACAAACAAGTGTTGTTACATGGACACGCGCAGTGCAGTGGTAAGAGGCGCTACTGTCACCCGCACGGTTGAGTGATCGATCCCGGCCCGGGCTAACCTAGCCTTCCACCCGCCCGGGGTAGGGCAAATTGGTACCACACTTGTCTGGGAAGGTAAAAACACTGACTCGGTATAGTGGCCAGCCTCGGCAAGTCATTGCACGCAGACGCATTTATTACGCCTCTACGACACTGAATGGAAGACGAATGCGTGGCGCATCCTTAGGGGACTGCCTTTACCTTTACCTTCACCTTTACGCCATACCTTTACCTTTACCTTTACCTTTAAACGTACACCTATACCAAGGATAGAAGTCATAAAATCAGCGACACTGCTCAAATAAACATGCCAGATATAAATAAAGAAGCACTATTGAAGACAGCATAGGCTTCGGTGCAGTGGTAAGAGGCGCTACTGACACTCGAGCGGTCAAGCGATCGATCCCCGCACGGGCTAACAAAGCCACTCATCACTCAGCGGTCTTAGTTGCTCTGATGGGACCATAAGATGGAAGGGTTAAAGGAAGGTTTAAGGAAAAAAATAAATAAATAAATAGAAGCAGTCGAGTCACGTGTAGTGGAATTTTTCAGGGGACGGTCCAAATCGCAAATTTAAATTTGGCGCCGCCGGCCACCGACTTCCAGATCAGTGCGCGGGCGCGCGGGCGCGAAATTCAAACCCTTAAAAGTAGCGGTGTCGGTTAGAGCTTGTTTGGATGTCGCGCGGCGAAAATGCACAATTGAAGTTAGAGGCGCAGTCCGGTGGCGCCGCGCCTAAGCAAAAAAAATTAGGCATATATTCACATGGGGAAGAAATTAAACGAAAAAAGTGAATTTCGTCAAAATGGCCTTTAATAAGGAATAGCAGCCTTCTAGAAAACCCGAACGACCAGTAAGTTCGCCTATATGAGGCGCCATCGGACTGCGCCACTAATGCAAAGCAGCAAATTCGATCGAGGACGTGAGTTATTGATTGCTCTTCAATTTTGCATTTTCGCTGCGCGGCGTCTAAACGAGCCCTTTGGAGTAGATGGGCCTGGGTGAGGATCGATCGTTCGACCGTGCGAATGTCAGCAGCGCCTCCTGGCACGCACAGTATGATGAAACGGAAAAATTCTTTCGAAAAATTAAACTTCAAAGAAATGAGAGAAACTAAGGCAGGCCTTTGATCTAACTCAGAATAGACGACAAAGAAATTGAAACTGCGAAATAGACCTAATGTAGCGGTCTTCGCAATCACCACCCTAACTAAAAAAATCCGGGAAAAAATGTCCGAGGACGTTTTTAGGCCGCTGTGGGTGGTCCAAAAATGCCCGATGGTGTTTTTGTGAGCGAGAAAGCAGCTCTATCAGCTCGGCAGCTTTCGTCGGTCGACATCGCTTTGTGACTGGAAGATGATTGAGAGCTGAAAGGCTCCCCATGGATCTGGCGCTCAACCGGCGACGTGCAATTTGGCGGCAAAGTTGCTGACCTTCACGCCAAAATTCACGTTTCCACAGTCAATCATCATCAAATCACACATGGTTGCTCGCCGCAGAACAGGAAACTCGTCCACGACTGGGATCCGCTAGGTTACCTCTCTGATTCAGGGTAAAACTTCGAGTGGACCCTTGGTTGCAGCTTTATTGAACAAAAGGTAGAAACACGTATCGAAAGAGGAGTTCAAAACCACAATTTTCAACGTTTTCGAATTCTGGGCGTGTCTGGTACAGTGGTACAGGGCGCTACTTTCCCCCAAACGGTAGAGCGATTCATACTCGCCCAGGGTAACCAAGCCTTCAAGCCCTACGGGGTTGGGTGAATTGATACCAGACCCATCCGGAGAGGTGAGGAGGTTGGTTACAGTTCTTTTTCTTTTTTTTCAAAAGGCAGAAAACATTAGCGAAAAGTCAAGAAAGATTACAACCTCTGGACAATAGATCATCGCAGGAAACTTCATCTGGGCCCAGATTCATCATTGGTAAACCCCCGATAAACCTCGAGACATAGCCCGAACGGCGCCCATATTCCCCCATCCTAAACTTCCTATGTTAAACCCAATCTCTCATCGACTCTGCCGTCTGGCCGCGGTTTCGGAGACCGCTCGTCCGTTCATGAATCTGGGCCCTGGATCTTCTAGGTCTGCAAGTTTACCCAGCCACCATAGACGCCGGGTGGGAGAAAGTGGAGGGCATAAGCGTAAGACAGATAAAAATAAATAAAATCAATACTAAATAGTCAGTCAATAAAGCTGAAAAACGAGAGCATCAATATAGCGACGACAGACAAAGTACCAACCGCCGCCAATTGGCCATTGGGTAACGGGTTACCGAGGTGTGACGGCACGAAGGTCCCCACAGGCAAAAGGCCACCCAGAGATCTGGTACACGGGACCACATGGGTCACTCACATCCAGTTATGGGCAGCCTTTTCCATTGTTTGTTCCTTTTTCCTTTCTCTCCTTTCTTTCTCTATTTATTTTCCTCGACTTTGACTATTGAATCCTTTTAGATTGCTCTTGTGATTAGGGTCGTGCACAGTCGACGACCAATACGACACGACAAATCGCCGCACTGTTCGCCGCGCGCGAATGAGCGTAAAGTGTGCTGCGGGGGCCGCAAATTGCGTACTCTGCAACCGATAGGCGGGCGGTCAGCTGTTTTGAGCGCACCCTTGCTAATTTTTTAAAGCTATTTTCTAGTTTTTTCTTGTTTTTCCTCGTTGTTTATCGCATGACCTAAGCCGTTTTTCCAACAGGTTCTCTAGAAGATGTTTGGTGTAGAATAGGCGTCCCTGTCGTTGTTTTTCTTTTTTCAAACGTATTCTTGGTATCAATTGCCATTTTAATTTCCTCCTAATGTTAAATTTTGTTCCAACTTCGTTGTGGTGGTTAGTTTCTATGTTTATAGTGCCATAGTTTTGATGTTAGATACTTTTTCTGTTAGGTTAGGTTCTTTTTCCTGAGACAAAAACCTATTAGGAAGCTTGAAACAGCGAGAAAGTAGCAAAAACTACGTCGAAATGCTCTGACACACGCAAACAAAAGCAAGTTATTCAAGATGATTAAAAAAGGGTGAAACAACGTAAAAATTAACAAATACTATTTTCTAGCGAGGAAAAGAGAAAAAAAGGATTGGTGCAAAAGCGCGTGTTTCTCGCACGTAATTCCACACAACCCTGTACGACACGACGCCGCACACGCGGTGTCGTACTCGTCGTGTACGACAACTTCGGCAACGCAAATGCCTTGTCGCACTTGTCGTATACGTCAAGCGCGACACGATCAATACGACACCGGCCGCTATCTCTTATCATTGTCGTGTCGTATTGGTCGTCGACTGTGCACGACCCTATTGTTTCGCCTGATTGTTGATCAGATGATCAATCGAGCGATCGATCCGTTCCAGGCTAAGAAAGCCTTCCGTCCCTCTTTTAAATGAGTACCAGGCTTGGCTGAAAAGGTGAAGCACCCTTTACCTTTGCTTTCACCTATGGGTATAGTGGACATCAATTTGTAGACCAGTCCAAGAAGCTCGTTCAGAGCCGCTGTTGTACACCCGTTAGATCTGAAGGAGCCCCGTCGACTTCGGCACTTTTTCTTTGACTCCGTTTCGTGACGGTCACGGCACGATTTCTCCGTCGTAACGCTTTTTCCAACTTTATTGAGCCGTCCGGTCCGAATTGCTTATATCTACAGGTGTCCACTAGTGCTTTATTGCGTTTCAGCGGTTCCGTGGACAAAATGTTCCAACGGATAACTCGTCCAGATTCCGGTACTATAGTAGTAGCGACTGAAACCAGTATCTCCGCTCCACTTTGATTTTTTCGTTTATATATTTATTTGCATGAGGGCTCATGTAGAAACGGAATCGACTACAACTCCATAATGTAAAAAATCCATCAAAGTTAGTAAAATGAAGGAAATCTAAGAAATAAAATAAAATGGTTAAGGAAGTCAACATAGTAATAACATGGAATGAACCACACAGAATCATAAAAGAGTTGATAGAAAACAAGGAGAAATTGCGCTACCAAGACGAATCCAGATACCTGTCGATCATTTTTTAATTAATATTTAATTTTATTCTTCATTTTTTAGATTTTAATTAATTTAAATTTTAATTTCAAGTCAACATAGTGTAAGTGATGTGAAGTGATGGTTCTATGAGCGCGCTGAGCCGCATGCTTACAGATCGGAGAGGCGTGGCTGAGCATGGTTCGATGGGATCGAGGAGACTCGAGCAGGCGGTGACACCGACCGGCGGCGACAACGAGAGAGGCGACCTCGGAGAGCTGGTCTCGAAGGAGCGATTCGCCTTCCTCTGTGGTGTCTGATATTTGTGGATAAACCTGATACTCATCTGTGTTGTTCCGTATCTAGACGCGGCTATCCACATCCATTACTGGTAGCAGCGAACACTTCGAACCGGTGCTCCAGAGGTCGCCATTGCGAGGTACGTATTTTTCCCGTTTCGGTCGTGTGGTCCTCCGGTGCTCCTTTTGTTCTCTCGAACGACTTGCGCTTCTCTCTCTCTCTCTTTTTCCTGTTTTCTATATCTTGTATGTTCTCTTCTTCCCATTCCATGGAATGGCATGTGATGCCCTCAACGACTCTTACGTATTGGGTGGATGTGAGCGCGTGTTGGCCACACGTGACTCTGAGGCCGTTGGCCTGCGGTTTTTGGGCCCTAGCTTTAGTTTTCGGTTTGGTACCATGAGGTCGACGTTACAGGTGGTGCACGACAGTGATAGACGCTCGGAGCCGGCGTCTGTAGTGGAGTTGCAGTTTTCTCGTATTTCCTGTTGATGATGTCGCTGATTTTGAATGGGATTTGCGTCGTGCTACATTTATTCGAGACGATATACAGTGCACTGGTAAGGCTTATATCAGCATTTGGCTCTCGTCGTGTTAGAATTCGTTTATACAGGATAGGGTACCCGGTACTCGGTTTGTGTGATATTCCTCTTGACTTCATCCGGATGAGTTGCAGTACTGTCGATACATTCACTATGGACGTCCTTTTCTCAATCAATTCGCCTGCGCGAGGGGCGACTACAGATGTTTACGCGCGCCGCCACAGGCTTCTGGTGAGTCTCTCCTCTTGGACTCTTCTGCTCTCGCGTGCTTACAGTGCGGCGCGTGCCCGATGCGTCGGCACCCCGCGTCCTTCTTCGCCGGCATTCCTCGATGCGTCATCTCCTCCACATTCTTCCCTCAGCTGAGATTTCTTCGTGATCGCATTCTTTTCTCATTATCCATCGTCCGCTTGCTCTCATAACATCCGTCCATCTCGAAGCATTCATCTCACAACATACTCTTATCCCTCCTCATTCCAATCGGCTCTGTTCCCACCACATCTTTTAACGCTTTCTTGATCACAGCTTTTGCTTCTTGAGCTTCCACTGAACACCTATGTTTATGGTCCCATACTCACACATCTTCCCTCATCGCTCATATACAAGCTCGGCATCTTACACTTGATTCTCCTGACCTCTCTCACCGCATGGTCAGAGATAGTCTCTCACCGCATGGTCGCCTCCCTCATTCCAGTCTCTCATATTTTGAATTCCTTCCTGGTCGACTCCGCCTCTTCCTTCGTCTCTTTTATAAGTTGGTAACATAGCTTCGAGCTCTCATTTCACTATTCGTTCAGTACGACATCAAGGTCTTCCCCACGCGTTCTGTCATATCACTTCCCGACTCCGGTCTTCCTTCCTAAGTTGGTCTTCTCGCCCTCCCGTGTACTGCTTCTCTCTTGCGAAGTTGGTATAGGATGGGACCGGTAACTCGCTCTCAATCTCGTCAAGGCGAGTCAGGGAGCTCCACTCCCTTGTTTCCTGTTAAGGACGAGGGCCCCTCCGGGGCTGGCACGCAGTGCCCTGATCCGACTGCTACGTTACACCAGCTCGCTAGTGCTTTGCAAGAGCTCGAAGATTCCGCCACCGTTCACGGACGTGATGCTCACCGTCTTCGTGATACGGCGGTGGATGCTATTTCAGATGTACGTCAGGAAGCCCTTGACACTTCCTCTCGTCTTGCGCAGGAGATCCGCGAAGGTAACACAGCTCTTCTTTCAGGACTTAACGCGTCCTTCGAGGCGGTCGACGCCCGCATCCAGGCTATACCTGCCGTCGCGTCCCTTTCACCGGAAGGGTTGGCTCCCCGGATTTCGACATTTTCAGGAACAGCTGACGGTTTGCAATTCTCCGCATGGCTTCGCCGGTTCGAGGACATCATTCGCATGCGTGTGGTGCCGTTGTCCTCTGAACAGAAGGCTAATATGTTGGTGGCACACTTGGAAGGTGTTGCGAGAGAGAAGATCGAGGATCTCTCAGTGGACGAACGTAAGTCATTTGAATCTGTGGTTGCCCATCTTCGTTCTTCCTTTGAGGGACCCCATCAACGGCACTTGGCTCGTCAGGCCCTGGCGACCTGCAAGCAAGCGCCGGGCGAACCTTCCACCCTGTTTGCCAGTCGGGTTCTCGACTTGGTCCGAGCCGTAATGGCCGGGCAGGATGCTCGCGCCCAGAAGGAACGTGTCCTGGAGGAATTCATCTCGCGCCTTCGACCGGACATCAGGTATTTTGTTAACATTGAACACCCAACTTCCTTTGAGCAGGCCGTCAATCGAGCTCAGACCGTGGAGCAATCGTTGGCGGAAGCCTCAGCGGAGCACCTGATCAACCCAGCAGGCCGCCCATCCGCAGCCGACGTCAGCGCATTCACCCCACCTAGGACCGGTAAGCCATTCCGAGCTAATTTTGGTAATAGTGCAGCATTTCAGCACCAGCGCTCCGGTAATCGTCCAGCGACACGAGGACCGATTCAGGCTACCGAGGGCCGAGGATTCTCACCTGCTAACTGTTACGCATGTGGAGGCCGCGGACATTTCGCTCGGCAATGTCCCACACCTGGACCTCGACGGACCGCACCCTCAGGTACGTCATTCGGTAACTCCTCCAATCGTGGTAGTTCTCGCTCTTTTTGGAATCGCCGCTCCTTTTCGCCCTCACGTGGGTATCAGCGTGAGGAGGTCCTCTCCAGCGACAGACGGGGTGACCGCCCGTCGGCACGGACTTCTGTAGTTAATTCGGCGTCGGTTCCTCTCCGAGATACACAGGCAGCTCTCGATCAGGCTAACGCGAGAGTCGCCGCGCTGCTTGAACGGAACGAGGAACTGTCTCGACAAGCATTCGGCCCCACTCACTCAGTGGTAGGTTCTCGCGCCTCCTCTCTTCCCATTAATCCGGTCTTCTTCTGTATGCTTTCGGTCCTCCTTTGTGCACCGCTCGTTTATTCACAGCCGGCGTGGCTGTGCCCTACCGATCCGCAGGATCCCTTCTTGCAGATCCCTCTGCCTTTCAATTGCTCTCAGCTCGTTCCACGGGTTATGTCTCCTCCGCAGAATACGTCTATTCATCTTTACCGTCCCAATACTAAAACTTATAACTCTCCGGCGGTTTTGTGTAAGATTGTCGATTCTTCGGTCACATACTCCGTCAACTTCTTTGGAGCTCGCTCCGAGGCACATTCCGAGTCTTCTCGCACTGTTACTATCGAGCACTGCCGTCAGATGCAACAACACGCTCGGTGCGAATACGGATCGCTGGTACGCTCGGGCTCAGTGTCGAAAACGTCACATACTTTAGACTTTACGTGGCCGTCGGCCCCATTCGGCTGTTGTACCGAGTACACTTTAACAGTTACCAACTGTTTCCTCATCTCCACTATGGTACACGGCCGCCACGGCTCATCGCCTCCGGATTCGCCAGCGGGCGACACGCGACACTGCGCCTATAAGGATGGTTCGCGCGTCTTACGCGACGGGTCCGTGCTCTTGTGGTCACCCGACACCGAAGAGACCTGCCAGTTCGTCTTCGTGTCCAAGCTCAAGGGACAGCAGATGGATAGTGTTTGGCTCAGTTCATCCGGTGAGTTCGCGCTCTCCTGGTCCGCTTCTAATCCCGCAGTAGTCGACTGTGGTCACTCGCTTATTATTTCGGACCAGGGCTACGCCCTTTCGATTGTTCAGCGTTCTCCGCGTGCGGCGCCGGCCGCGGCTGCAGTTGGCCTCGTCACTTCTAATCAGTTGGCAGCCCAGCTCCTGGCGGTCGAGGACGCAGCCCAAACAGGTATGGTTCATCTCTTTCGTCACGCAATAACATCCTTGTGTGACCGTACTAATTCCCTGGCATTTTCGTTGCATGCAGCATTGATGGTTGAACCTACGCATGTTGCTCGACGTCTCGTACACCGGGACGACATCGCCGCTTCTTATCACGGTGGAGGGGTTATTCAGCTTCATCGTTGTGTCCGCATTCCCCCTGCTAATTATCGTCTGCAACCGTTCAACGGTACATGCTTTTCTAAACCCCAGGTCTTAGTCTCTCTTCCCAGTGGCCGTTCACTTACTCTTTTCCTGGATACTTCGACAATGGTTCTTTCTCGCTCCGCGGACGCGATTCGTTGCGCGGATCAGCATCGCTTTTTCGCTACGTCCGCTCAAGGAATTATTCAGTTCGATGCGATTTCTGGTTCGATTTCAGTGCTTCCCGAGGGATCGGTCCCGCGGGTGGACGCTCCCTCTGGGGATGTTCCCGCTTTGCCGTCCACGTCTCTGACTATTTTTCACAATTTGGTGCTCACTAATGTCAGTGAACTCGTCCCTGACCAGCGTCTGGGTGAGCTGTGGGAGACACGATCCCACGAACGTCTCCTAGACTCACTGACGCATGGCACGAGCGCGTCAGCTTCTCATACGACCACGACCACCTCGTCGAATTTCCTTCCTACCTGGGTTTCTCTGCTACCTGGAACGCCGTTTCAATGGTGGACTACGGTTTGTTGCCTCTACGTTTCCGCAAAATTACTCGGCGCCATTGCAGGGTTCTACGTCCGGCTCAACTACCCCGGCGCAGCCCGTCTCCTTCGGGCGTGGCGCCGACATCGGGAGTCGTCTACCCATCAAGAGGACGTCGCGACTTCTCCACCTCACATCGTTTCCCGGTCCTTTTCTCCCCGCGCTTCGGCTAACCTTCAGCTCACTCGCTTGGAGCTCGACTCTTCATCTACATGGCCACCTAAAGCCTCGGTAAGCCCTGTGGTCGTCAATTCGTTTCTTTGCTCAGGTGACTATTTCGTGGCTCAAATTCCGGTTAAGGTTAATCAGGTTCGTATGCTAGCCCTTGTCGATACGGGCGCTGCGATTTCACTCACTAGCGGCGACCTTGCTCCGCTGCTAGGATGCTTTTCCCTTCAACCTAGCCCTATTCAGTGTGCCATTGGAGTGGCAGGCATACCGGTTCGTATCTTAGGTTCCGCTTTCGTGCAGTTTCAGATCGGTATCCACACTATCCGACACCCCATCTATTTCACGCAACTTCAGTCGGTTCCTACGGCAGCCACTTCATACAATGTCATTCTTGGTAACGATCTTCTTCGCCGCCTACCCAGTTGGAATATTGACTACTCCGCCCGCACCTTCAACGTTGGCGACACTGCCATCGGCATCACCAGCATCCGCCCTTTTGGAGGCGCTGTGGACCCCGTCAAGGTTCGTGTAGCTCAGACTACGGTTCTCCAACCTGCCTCAGGCTCCCTCGTATGGTGCTCGGCGGGAGACCCCAAAGAGCAGCAACTCGTCTCTCTCCTTGACCAGGAACAGCGTCTTTTCGAAAGTTCCCTGTTCGTTCCTCCGGCTCTGCTCCCGGCGGGGCCGTGTCGCGTTATGATCACGAACCCCACTAGTCGGCCTCATATTCTCTACCAAGGGCAGACAATTGGGTCGGCAATCCCAGTGTATGAGTTTCAGCCTCCGTCCGCAGGTAGTCCACCGAACTCCGGCCCGCCGTGCGACATCGGGCAGGATGCACAGGATGCACCCGAGTCCGAATGCTCATCTTTTCCTCCGCTGGACCTCTCCAAGTCGCCCCCTTGCCTAGCGTTTCCTCAGGACAAGGACTTCATCATGCATACGGACGGAAGCCAGACAGGGGTTGGGGCAGCGCTTTTTCAGGAACACGACGACAGTGATCATGGTGGACGTCGCCTTGTCAGCATTGGGTACTACAGCAAAACGTTGTCTGCCTCTCAACAAAAGTGGAGCACTGTGCACATAGAGCTGTTCGCGATGGTGAGTGCGTTACGATTTTTCAAGCCGATCATCTACGGAAATCGTACACACATTTATTCCGATCATCAGCCACTGACGCACCTCTTGAAACACAACCGCACGCATGACAATTTGGCTCGTTGGGTCATTGAGCTGCAGAGTTATAATGTCACCATACACTATTTGAAAGGGTCATCGAATGTGGTGGCCGATTGTCTCTCACGAGCTTGTGACCGTCGAGTCCGCTTCGAGGACGACACCAAGGAAACGGAGGACATCATCGAGTTTCCGTACTGCTTGTCCGCAGACCTCCCCGGCGTTTATCCCGCGGCCCAAGCCGCCTCTTCGTCCTCTCATTTCAGGAAAATCGCACCCTACGACGTCCTCGTGGAACAAAAGGCGGACCCGTTCTGCTCCGGAATCATGCAGTTTATCGAGACTCAACGCTTTCCATCGTCGATAGACGAAGAGACCCGGTCAGCGTGGATTTCTTTCGCGGAACGTTGTACGATTCGTAAGAACGGATGTCTGTATTATTCGCCACCTCGGGAGCGTACCTCGGGGTCAAGCCGTCGCACAGAAGTTCTTGTTCTTCCAGAGAAGTTACGCGAGCCTGTCTTTCTCGCCTTCCACTCGAGCCCATCGGCGGGCGGGCACTTCCACTGGCGCAAAACGCTCTCTAAGATCGCTCGTAAGTACGTTTGGCCTCACATGGGGGAGCATATTTTTCAGTTAGTTCGCGCCTGTGAAGCGTGTCAGCGGAAGCGAGCGGCTAGCGTTAATCGTGAGCCGCTTATCCCGGTGGTCGCGCGCGCCATTTTCGAGAAAGTCTTCGTCGATTTGACCGGCCCTCTCCATCCCACCGATTCAGGCAATAAATATATTTTAGCACTTATCGACCACTTCTCGAAGTACGTCGTGGCAACTCCCCTACGCGACTGCACCGCTATCTCAGTAGCTCATGCCATCATGTCGGAAGTCATACTCAAGTTCGGAGTTATGACCGAACTTGTTTCCGATAATGCATCTTATTTCCGCGGAGATTTGATGACGGAATTGGGTAAGTTGCTTCGCGTCGGACGCTATTTTTGTACCCCATACCATCATGAGGGTAACGGTGCCTGCGAACGGGTGTTCGCTACTTTCCATTCCATGTTACGGACCTACATAAACGACAACCAAACCGATTGGGATCAGTTCGTTGCAGCTTGTGCCTTCATGTACAACACCACCGTCCATTCTAGCACCAATGAAACCCCCTTCTTTGTGATGTTCGGTAGGGACCCAGTTTTTAATATCGATTTAATCATTCGTCATGTTCAGGAACGCCATACGCCTTCGTCCAGTGATTCCAGCATCTACATGGAGCGTCTGCTTGCCACACTTCACTCCACCTGGCATTCTGTCTCGGACTTCACCAGTAAGCAACGGGCAGCATTCAAACGAACATATGACGGTCATCACCTACCGCCATTATCCATCCGGGTGGGCGACCGGGTTTTTCTCCGGGATATGGCTCCAAAGTTGGGTTTGTCACAGAAACTCCGTAACCCCTGGTTGGGCCAATTCCGGGTCTTGGAGATCGACCCGCCCCACTTAACTATCCTCAGCATAACCTCACCTAACTCTTCGCCAAAACGTGTGCATATGAATCAGGTTAAACGCTGCAGAGAACTTTCAGGCCCGGTGTTCTCCCTTCCATGGGAACCCCACGAAGAACAGGAAACACTGACTCGCATAGCATCTACACCCCTCTCCCTCCCGGGATACGCACACGACATCCCCTCCCAGGTACTCGTGCAACCTCCTCCGCGTAAGGCACCTGATCATCCTTATAACACTCGGTATCGCGCCCGTTTCGCCTCTACATAGCTTCTTAGGTCCGTATTCCTTCCGCTTTATACCTTGTTTCCGCCCCTCCCTTTCCTCATATTTTTTTTCTCCCTTCTGGTCTCCTTCCTCCTTTGTTTTTTTTGAGCTTTCCCTGGTTATCGGGTTATTTGTTCACACCCATCGCCTCCTCGTCTTGACATTTTCCTCATTTTGCATCCTCAGTCCCATTATTGGCTCTCCTTATTTTCGAGTTCTCGTACTCCCTTCTTAGCAATCGATACTGAAGTTTTCCCAATTGCATTCCGACGTTTTTGAACTCAAGCCTCTTCACGATTCCGAATCGCACCATTGTTCCTTTTCCGGTCTTTTGAGGTAACATCGTTCTCAGAAACCAGTGACTCTCTTCCTCTGATGCTGCTTCGCTTCTTCGTGTACACCGTCCTCATCTCATACCTTACCGCGGCATCACATCTTCGATTCGTTACCACGTCGATTCGCGCTTATCCCATGTGGATCACCAAGCGGGCACTCACAATCTCGTTCTCCTTTCAGAGCTATCTCTACGTCGCACTCTTATTACTGATCAAAATTCGTCGTTTGGGAGGACCCGACGAGCCACCCTCCGACCCCGGAGGGGCGGCTCAACCTTCTGAATCTCGGCACGTGGTGCCCACATCGTCTGCTACGGTATTCCCGCATGAAGACTCTTCTCCTTCTCGCTCCTTATTCCGGCACGTAGTGCCCATTTCGCCTGCTACGGATATTCCCGATCAACAAGGTCGGTGCTATTTGACTCCTCACCTTTTTCGAGGTTGTGACCTTGAGCGATTATCACTTTTTTCGATTGCAGTCGCCTCTGTCGCACAGGTCCCCAGAGGCCCTGCCGAAGTGGTCCCACCGTCGGCATCTGATACACCCGACGACGCCACTTCCTTTTCTCGGCATGTGATGCCCGAAACGACTGCTACGTATAATCGATCAGAGGAATCCTCGATTCCCTCTCGGCATGTAATGCCCTTTTCGCCTGCTACGGATAACAATGACCAATTGGGTCAGTTCAACATTCACAGTTCCGCTCCTGTGTAACGCTTAGCGCTATTCTTTGCAGAGACTCTCGCTGAGCATCTCCTCCGCTCTCCGGACGTCGAAATGTCTTCTGCGGCCGACGCCGCCAGCGACCGTGGTTCCTCCATCCTCGCCTCGGCACCGTCGACTGTTTCATCGTCATCAAGTCGTATGGTACGCCATTTCTCATCACATGGTTTACTCTTTCATTTCCACTCTTCGTCCCTTTCACTTTGTCCTGGTCTTCGTCGATTTTCGATCTCTTCTTCTACGCTTTCACTCGCTATACCTCCGTTTTCACAGTCGGTAACCGAACCCGAGCCGACACAGCCACGGCGCTTCCGCTCCGGAGGATTCGGATCTGCCCCTGCAACGTCGTTCGCTTCTGGCGCAGCGTCTACCAGCGCCACCACAAACGGTTCGTTTCGTTCCCTACATCACCACTTTACTGTTGCTTCTCATTTACTATCATGTTGCGACTTCGTCCATTAACCGCTTTCCATTTTGCCCTATCTTCTCAGCATGTGCATGCTTTCAGTTCCGACTCAAGGCTGGGGCGCCTCAAGCTCAGCGCCTTCAACGTCTTCGTCTCGCCAGCTACCGAGGCCTTCTCCTTCGGCTCGTGGCCGCTTCCAACCTGCTCGTCGGGTTGCCGCTCGTCCTGCACCACGTCCTGAACCAAATCAGCCAGCTCCAGTACGTGGCGAACGTTCGCGTCCCTACCCCCGTCGTCGCGGCGGCCGCCAACCACGCTCGGAGCCTCGCCCTCACCCTCTCGTCGACCGTCATCCCTGGGCGTCTCTCGTCCGCCTTCGTCGTCTCCGGCTCGCGGAGCTGTCTCCAGACCAGGTCACCAGTGATCTTCCAGCTGACCAGTACCGCCAAATTCCAGTGGCGGGCTACTTATCTCTCAAATTTTGTCGGTCGTTGTTTCCTCGTGTCGCGCCACGCAACGGCGTCGTCCACGGTACCATCTCGTGTGTAGAGCTCCCGTCGTTGGAAGATGCAGTCCTGTTCCGCGAGGCCGCAGAACGCCTTATCCAGGATTCTATCGCGGGCTCTTTAGATCCTCTGCCTCGCCCTCCAGCAGAGGCCCTTTCGCCTAAAGGTATCTGGTCTCCCTCCTTGATTCCGCGTCCGCTCAACGATCGGCGTCCTGTACTCTACCAAATAGTCGCTCTCCAAGCGAACGCATTGGTCCTGGAAGCAAAAGACTTCTTTGTGTTCCTTCCTGACCATCGGGAACTCCACTGTATTCTTTTGGACAAATTCGCCTACAACTACGAGAGCACCACCTTCGGCTACGATAGAGCTGTCGTCTCCGTTCGTGACCTAGTATGGGTGTACGACCTGTACCCCGTCGCGTCTGCTCTTCGTTCTCCCGAGACTACATTAGATCTTGCTCGCAAAGCGAGAATGCTCGCACTCGATCCCCAAGTACCATTCTTCTTCCGCGTCAAGACCTTCGCATTCGTAACCCCAGCCGTTACGTCTGAGCCGCGGTTCGCCATCGTTCTCTCGGTCGCCAAACGACGCAATAGCGTGACCGACGTTCGGTTGGCCGTTGAGGATACTACCGAAGCCGTTAACGTTCCCTACACGTTGATTCACTTCGATGCCAACGCGATTCGCGAAGGGGATATCTTGCTCGCACGGTCACGGAGGAAGATTTCGTGTGCTGTACGCTTCTCCGAACCTCCTGCCTCCGATGAAGCTCGAGATTTCCTCTGCCACCAGGTTCGCCTATTTTTCCCAGCTAACCCCTCGGACACTCTGCTGCCGATGGCGGTTCACCCGCTCTCGACGGATGATGCGAGATGGCTTACTGACCGGCTGTCGAACTTCGACAACTACGTAAAAGATAGAACCGCTGCCGTCGCCACGATGAGCAGGATGTTCAATGTTGCCGCTTCCGCACTTGCGGCCTACGCGACCGCTGAGGACGACGTCCAACTCCACCAAACAGTGGCCCAGATACCTAGCCTACTAGAGTTTCCTCTTCGGCTGTCATTCGTACTAACCAATATGACAACAGAGTCCGGCTGGAGGCCCCACCGTCGTGTCGATGTGTGGGTCCCCGACGCGCAGATCCTCATTCGAACGGAGGTCGCCACTGTCTCTCCGGATTGGACGACTCAACGCTTCCACATCACTCTCCGGGCGTACGCATGGTCGAGCGGAGTTATAAGCAGGGCTGTGCACCTGGCCGGCCGTGTGTTAGATGACGACGAGGACACGGCTCAGCTCGACGTTTATGTTAGGCTAGAACCGACAACATCTAGTGCCATGCCGGCGTATGCCGCGGTATCCGAGTCGCAACTGCTACAGACGGTGCCCGAGGATAGCGAAGGACGCCGTATTCTCGATGCCATGTATGGTGCGGCCGAGCTCACCGCGAGCAAGGAAGCCTCGCAGGATCGCCCATTAGCAGCGCTCGTCGGTGACGATTTTAGCGTCTCGTTCCACGGTCGTACGATCAGCTTGACCGAGGACCAACGACAGGCCGTCGCCCTCGGAGTATCCGACTATCCCGTCGTAGGTATTCAGGCAGCCTTCGGCACCGGAAAGACGATGATCGGCGCCTGTGTGGCGAAGTTACTCGTCCAGCACGGTCACCGCGTTATCGTCACAGCCTCGACTAACGTCGCGGTGGCGCAAATTGCCGAGTCGCTTCTAGGTCTGGACGGCGTTCAGGAGCTCCCTCTTTGCCGATACATCGCGGAAACGATCGCCTTTGACGATTCAGTGCCGCTGACTCCGGTCGACATGCACGAAGTGCTCAAATCGTTCGCCGAACGTTACCGCGACGCCCTCGAGGAGCACGTCCTGGCCCAGTGCCGCCGTTTCAGAGATGGCCGGCTCGTCATGGAAGATCACCGACGGAACCGTCCGGAGCAACGCCTCTCTCCACTGGAACGTGAGTCTTTGATTCTCGCTGAGAGAGACGTATCCGACTTAGTGGAGAAAATGGTGGACATCATGTTCTCCTGGTTTAATCCTGTCATACTCTTGATTACCACCTCGTCGCTTCTCAATGGTACGGGTAACAGTGGCATTTTTGAGGATAAGCTCGGGGATTTCGATGTCCTTCTTTGCGACGAAGCGTCCCAAGTGCCAGAGCCGGTGTTCGCCGCCATGTTGAGCCGCATCCCCAGGGCTCGACATATCTACATCGGAGACGTCCACCAACTCGAGCCGTACGCTCGCTGTTCGAGAGGAGCCACCGCAGCACGATACGGCGCTCGGAGTATGATCGACGTCATCACCCGCGCCCGAGCCGTCCCAATGGCCGCCCTGGTCACAACATTTAGGGCCCACCCTCTCCTGAATTCCCTCCCGGATCAGGTCGTTTATGGTGGAACGCTACGTAGCGGCACTCCGGAGGCATCGCGGAGGATGCTTCTCGACATCATGTCTTTTCCGAACGCCTCTCTGCCGTTCATCTTCGTGGATGTGGCCGGATCCTCGCGCCGAGGACCTTCGCGCTCCCACTTCAACGAGGAGGAGGTCGACGTGTGTCAGGTATTAGTTCGACGTCTCCTTCGGCGAGGCGTCCAGCCCGCCAGCGTTTGCCTTATCACCTTTTATAAGGAGCAGCACCGCCATCTTGCGGGTTTCGCACAGGAAACAGGAGTCGCTCTCGCAACCGTGGACTCCATACAGGGTCGCGAAAGGGACGTCACGATCATCCTGACCACTCGGACGCACTTCACTCCTGAGGCCGGCGAATTCCTCAACGATCCGCATAGGGTGAACGTCGCATTAACCCGCTGCAGGCACGGTCAGTTTGTATTAGGCCATCAACTATCTCTGACCGCGCTCCCCGTATGGGATCGGGTACTCGATTGGGCCAATCAGAACGAAACAATCGTCCGCGACAGTGACATGGAGGCGTTCCTTCCCGCGGAATAGGGTAAGCATGTTTCCAATTTTCCGTTAATTGGATTCTCGACGTCAGCGTCTTTTTAGGAAAAGTGGGGAGGTGAAGGTGTTGATAGTCTTTCCTCAGTTCGGTTCATCAAAAACGGGGCTTTTCTTCTTTTTAGGAAAAGTGGGGAGGTGTAAGTGATGTGAAGTGATGGTTCTATGAGCGCGCTGAGCCGCATGCTTACAGATCGGAGAGGCGTGGCTGAGCATGGTTCGATGGGATCGAGGAGACTCGAGCAGGCGGTGACACCGACCGGCGGCGACAACGAGAGAGGCGACCTCGGAGAGCTGGTCTCGAAGGAGCGATTCGCCTTCCTCTGTGGTGTCTGATATTTGTGGATAAACCTGATACTCATCTGTGTTGTTCCGTATCTAGACGCGGCTATCCACATCCATTACTATAGTAATAACATGGAATGAACCACTCAGAATCTTAAAAGAGTTGATACAAAACAAGGAAAAATTGCGCTACTAAGACGAACCCAGACACCTGTTGATCATTTTTTAATTAATATTTAATTTTATTTTTTATTTTTTCAAATTAAATTTAGTTTTAAGTCAACATAGTAATAACATGGAATGAACCACTCAGAATCTTAAAAGAGTTGATACAAAACAAGGAAAAATTGCGCTACTAAGACGAACCCAGACACCTGTAGACCATTTTTTAAATGAGAACACTGAGCACGGTAAATTGCGCTTTTTGATAAATTTTATTAGGTTGGTAAGAAAGTTTCCGCCGTTTTTTCAAACGACTGCTGTAAATTAATTTCGAAAGCTTTTGCAGAGTTCGACACATCATTCGAAAGGGAATTATTTGCTCTTTCGAGATGTACACTTGTATTTTGTGATAACTCTGAAGGTCATTGTTTTTTTTTGGCTAGTAAAGTGAAAAGCGAAAATGTGAAAAAATAACCTCATCGACAGCGATTTTTTCCTACTCAGTTTCACAAGCATAAATAAAACTTGATATGCCTTTCGATAGGCAATGATTTTCTCTATTATACCGTATACCACTTGTTTTTCTTTGTCTCGAAAATTACAAAGTTTTAAGCCACTGAAGTCCGACTTTCGGAAGGCAAGAATAATTTTCCGATGGTGCTTCTGGTTTTCTTGTGAACGCTCAAGTTGAGTTCTGTAGAGTTTTCTGTACAGAATTTTTTGCTCCATCAGAATATACGTCTACTTTTGAACAACGCTCGATTTTAAAAAAATTTCTCGAGAAGGGCATCTTGAAGTTTCTCGGCAGAGCAAATCTCCAGTTTCAATCTTTTCACCAAATCTCATACACAATTCGAAAGAGGACAATACCCTCTACAGGACGGTCTATTAATCGTTTCAAACCTTCCTGGTTTTCATTGTTTTTTAGGCCGTCAAAGTGGACCTAAATCGTAGGCGCGGCGCGTAGGGCTCGCGCGCCACGTCGTTCAACCTCCCGGGAGCGCAGTTTCACGTCCACTTTGACGACCTAAAAAACATTGATAATCAGGATGGTCCAAAACGCTCTGTATACTTTCTTGTAGAGCGTATCTTGCTCTTTCGAATACCGCACAAAATTTGGTGAAAAGGTTGAAACTGGAGGTTTGTTCTGCCGAGGAATTTCAAGGCGCCTTCCCCGTGGAAATCTTTTAAAATCGATCAATGTTTGAAAATAAACATATCATCTGATAGAGCAAAAAAAAATTTTGTACAGGAAACACTCCAAACGTTAATTTGAACGTTCACAAGAAAACCAGGAGCACCATCGAAAAATTATTGTTGCATTGTGAAGGTCGGACTTCAAAGGTTCAAAACTTTCTAATTTTCGAAACAAATGAAAACAAGTGGTCTACGGTCTAATAGAGAAGATCATTGCCTATCGAAAGGCATATCAAGTTTTATTTATGCGTGTGAAACTGAGCAGAAAAAAATCGCTGTCGATGAGAATATTTTTTCACATTTTCGCTTTTCACTTTACTAGCCAAAAAAAACAATGACATTCAGAGTTATCACAAATTGCAAGTAGACAGCTCGAAAGAGCAAATAATTCTTTTTCGAATGCTGTGTCAAACTCTGCAAAAGCTTTCGAACTAAATTTACAGCAGTCGTTTGAAGAAAACGGCGGGAACTTCCTTACCAACCTAATATATAGCCAGCAGTTGCCCTGTTGACGTAAAAGTTTAATCTGAGTTTAAAAGTGGCCTTGGGAACAACCATTTCAGATCGACCTCTTCCCTTTTGGAGGTGCAGAGTAGTACCTTCACCGCTTAAGGATACGCCACGCTCCTGTCTTTCATTTAGAATTGTTGAGGCATTGTGATTGCGTTTTTGGCCTATACATACAATGACCTGCTCGTATGAGTATAGTGGAACAAATCGTGTTGACGCCATGTATTACGAGCATGGGTGACTAAACGGTCTGAATCACCCTGCGGGGGAGGCCACACTCACCAGAATAATCAGCAGCGCCATACAAATTCCCCGGCGATTGTACAGTCATGAGGGACCGCTGGTCGCTACACAATAGGGTGCAGCAAAAGTTCTCCAACACAGATTCTTGACCGTCTAAACGGCAGATCTCAGGCAAATGAGATGAAATTCATAACATTTATTACCTTTGACCACACCATATAACAAAGCATCTAAAGTTCGAAATGACCTCCTTTCGCACGAATACAGGCCCTAAGTCTCTTGAGGAACGCGTCTACGGCGGCAGGACATCTTCATCAATTTCCTCCCAGGCTTTCTTAAAGGCTTCTTCAAGAGAGTCAGTGCTCGCGTGGGAAGTTGCGCAGGCTTTGCTCTTCAATATGGAGCAGATTGAGATAGTCCATCGGATTAAGGTCCGGGCTATTCGGTGGCCACTTTTTTGCTGAGATGAAATCAGGAAAATTGTCGGCACACTACTTCTGTACGAGTTTGGCGCTATGGGCAGGTGCAGAGTCCTGCTGATAGGTCCAAGTGGTGTTTTCGAAGTGCTGAGAAGCCCACGGAAGCATTTCGTTCTTCAAAACGTCTTCCAGGACTTGTGGCTGTCGATTTTCTCGGACGCGTCGGTGAACCTGCGTGCCGCCATAGACGTGTTCCTCAAGAGACTCACAATCAGGGCCTGTATACGTGCGGAAGGAAGTCATTTCGAAACTTAAATGTTTTTTATATGTGTGTGGTCAAAGGCAATAAATGTTATAAATTTCATCTCATTTGCCTGAAATCTGCCGTTTAGACGGCCAAGAATCTGTGTTGAAGATCTTTTGCCGCACCCTGTACATAGCTTGCAGTTTTAGGGCACATCGTCGAAGCACCGATCAGAATGATATGTCGTCGTACATTTTTGAATACAAACAGTCGAAACCAAGAGGAATCCTAGACCAGTTGATAGTATTAGTAAATTTACTCAAAAATATGTAGGTCTACGCACTTGCTGGAGAATTTGGAATTTTTACAAAAAATTTAAAAGCGTTTTCATATGCACTTTCACACGACTATATCGCACGAGCGGCAGCACATGAAATCAATATAAGGTGTGATTGATTTATCACAATATGTAAGCTACAAATGAGAAGTTCAGACTGCCAACAAACTACAGATTTCTTTTCGATCGAAACCTTTTATGGCCAAAAAATAGCAAAATTGTGAGACATCACTTCAAATAAAAATCTCTACACCAGTGGGGGGGTTGACGAAATTGCACCAAACTTCGGACTTTGGAGATATAGTCGTGCGAAAATGCATATAAAAACGCTTTCAAAATTATATTGAAAAATTCCAGATTCTCTAGCAAATGCGCAGATCTATGCAGTTTTGAGTAATGTTAATACTATCTAGGATTCCTCTTGGTTCCGACTGTTTGTATTCAAAAAAAAGATAAAAAAGATTTGAAAAAAGATTTAAAAAAAGATAAATTCAAGTTTAGATAAAAGTCACTATATCGGTATAGATTTGACAGAAATGCAATTGCATTCTCTTGAAAACCTGTGAGTAGGGTAAAACTTTAACGTATGCGAGAAAGAGAAAATCATATTTTACAAAAGTCTGAAGTTTGGTGCAATTTCGTCAACCCCCCACAGGTATAGAGATTTTTATGTGAAGCGATGTCTTACAATTTAGCCATTTTTTGACCGTAAAAGCTTTCCATCAAAAAGAAATCTGTAGTTTATTGGCAATCTGAACTACTCATTCAAAAATGTAAGGTGACATATCACTTTGATCGGTACCGTATGTCTGATCATGATCAATCAACTCCAATCAATCAATCAATCAATCAATCAACTGATCAAACAACATGATCAATCAACTCCAATCAATCAACAGTGGTTGTTCTGCGGTTCATCGCTATATTCGTGGTCGTAAAGTAAAGGTGGACAGCTTGACGTAATTTCGTAGTGTTCTTGAAACGGCAAAGCGAATAGACGAAAACGATAACGGCTAGGTAGAAGAAATTCGAAGTTAAAGAAAATGGCCGGCATTCAAGGTGATAGAGCATGATAAAGTTGATAAGGAAATAGAATAAGTTCACACAGTAACGATAAAGCAGCACAGGATCAAACACACATGGTCCATGTTGATGGGCAAGGGGAATAGGTGGTGATCGATTGCAATTGCGATTGGTCGAGCCAGATCGATCATGAGATCATGAGCTCCCGGCTCACTCGTTCACTTAGATGAATCGAAACGATTTTACTTTAAAAATATTACGTCATGTAAAGGTAAAGATAACCCTGCCGGCGTTGAGCAGTCCCCTGAGCATCCCCTAGGGGCATTCGTGTTCAATTCAGAATCGTATAGGTATAGTGAATGCGTATTTGACCTATACAATGACTTGCTGGGGCCAGCTGCTTCATCAGGCCGGTATCTTTACCTCCCCAGACGAGTCTGGTAGCAATTTACCCGACCCCGGAGGGATGAAAAGCAAGCTTAGTTTACCCGGGCAAGAATCGATCGCTCGACCGTGCGGGTGTAAGTAGCGCCTCCAAAGGCTCGTTTAGACGCCGCGCGGGGAAAGTGAAAAATCGAATCACAATCAATAATTGACGTCATTGATCGAATTTGCTCCTTCGCGATAGTGGCGCAGTCCGGTGGCGCCGCGTCTAAGCAAAAAAATTAGGCATATAATCATATAGGGAAGAAATTAAACGAAAAAAGTGAAATTCGTCAAAATATCCTTGAATAAGAAATAGCAGCCGTCTAAAAAACTCGAACGACCAGTAAGTTTGCCTATATGAGGCGCCACCGGACCGCGCCACTAACGCAAAGGAGCAAATTCGATCAAGGACGTTAATTATTGATTTCGCTTCAATTTTGCATTTCCGCCGCGCAGCGTGTAAACGAGCCCTTAGAACGGTAACAAGCGCGCCCTTTGGGTAAACTAAACTAAACTAAACCTCCTTGGGTCTGGGTAAACGATAGAATCGTGGTTCAGTTCACCGTTTCAGAAAAGAAGAACACAGTGTGTCACCGGTGACCCGATGAGCGGCCTTTGTGAGCCGCCCCAGTGGGGGGCAAGCGCAGTCGATGGGAATTGACGATCTTTTGTTGAGAAGGAAGAACAAGAAAAGGATAGGAAACGACGAGTGGAGGAGGCGGACAGACCAGTCATAAGAGGTCGGATAAGGGCACTTAGGTGTGAGGATTAGTGGCTCGGCTTGAGAAGACTGGGTATGACCTCGACCATCGGGTAGTTTTTGAGCCGCTCCCAAGCCGGTAATCCTTCACCCTCAAAAAGTGCATAGAAGATTGGCCACAGGACAGTGAAGAAGTCCGCTGTATGCTGTGTAGAGTAGCAACGGCTAAAGTAGCTCGCTAAGGTATACGCCGTGCATCCGTCTTCCGCTCAGAATCGTAGATTCAGAATATTCAACCTAGACAATGACCTGAGAGACTGTGTTCAACTCAAGGTATTCACCTTCTAAACAATTCTGGTTCCAATTTTCTTAACTCCGGAGGAATAGAAGACTTCGTTGACTTGGATGAGGATCGATCGTTGGACCATATGGGCGGGAGTAGCGCCTCCTAACACCTACAACACGCGTGCCCTGAGGCCCAATGAGTGGCAGAAAGAGGGGCTACACCTATAATCTTCTTCCTGTACATCTGCAATCATTTTATCCCATAATTTCGTTCCACTGTCCCATATGGGTGTGCGCTGTGGTGGTAAGAGGTGCTGCTGACACCCACACGGTCGAGCGATCAATCCTCGCCCAAGCTGACCAAGCCTTCACTCCCGCCTTCACGTCGGGTAAATTGTTAGCAGAATTGTCTGGGAAGGTGAAGACACTGACTTGGTCTAGCGGCTCGCTCCCGCAAGTTTTTGTATAGGTCAAATTCACATTCACGACGGCTTTATAATTCTGAATGGAAGACGAATGCGTGGCGCGTTGTTAGGAGACTGACCAGCGCCGACACTTTACCATTACCTTTCCCTTTAGTCACTTGGCTAGCCCAACATCACATTACAAATGAAGTGGAAGAATTCTCTGGCGTCCTCGATGAAGTTTTTCCGTGATGTCCTATGTACGTCGTTATTGATGTGGATTTTCCTCTTTCCACAATCTTCGTCTGTTTCTTTGCCTCCTTTATTGGTAGTTGCTTTATTGACGTTTTTGTTTTTCGTTTTATCCTGCTTATTATCTCAGTTTTCGAGTTTTATTTTGTTACGATTGTGTAATAGAACTTATTTACTATGTTCAAAGATTTTGCTGAAGTTGTTTTCGGTTACTACCTCGCATAAGTATCTATTAGGTTACACGAAATAAATTGCGTTCCAAAGCGGCTTTTTTCAGTAACTTTGTTGAAACTCAATTATTTGTAAAAGTATACATATATTTGTGCTCAGCAGCTCGAGCTCTATCTACTGGTATCCAAAGATCGGTAGATATGCAAAACATGGCCCTTTTGCCGACCCCTCAAATCTCGCCTGGTCGTTCCCTCTGGGGCTGGTCGGTCCCTCAGGGGCCGACTAGGCGAGATTTGAGGGGTCGGCAAATGGGCAATATTTCGCATTTGTGTCGACCTTTGAATACCAATCGATAGAGATCGAGCTGCTGAGCTCAAATAGATGTATATTCCGTACAAATAATTGAGATTCAACAAAGTTATTTTAAAAAAGCCGCTTTGGAACGCTCTTAAGCGGCTTTGCCGGGAAGTGATCAAAAGCTATGTCCGGTACTGTATATTATTGAAAAGCTTATGTAACGGTCTTTCAAATTTTATCTTTTATTTGTTTAGAATTTCATGTTTCGGAAATTTCTAAACGATTTTTTAAGAAGGTCCTCAAGGAGCTGATTCGTGTCTTTCTGCTTCATGAATTGTAACTTGGGCGGAAAGCTGTAAAAGCTCATGGAAATATTTTCCAAACGTATGGGCCCGAATGTCTCTCCAGGACGCACTGTTCGGCTCCGGATACAAAAATCCCGATTCGGAGAAACAAACCTCCAAAGTAAGCCTAGTCGATGTCGGATCTCTGAACATGGGAACGATTGCCTGAAGTCAGTAATGAAGTCTGTTAAACGGAAAACTATTCCGTAGGTAGCGTAAGGATCTCAGGTGTCATTTCCGACCATCAGGCAGCATGTTGAGAAACATGGAACGGTGAAAATGATAGCTCATTTGGCACCTCATGAATTTTGCGCGCAACGGATGCCAGAGCGTTACCGTACCTATTCGGCGCTGTTGTTGCTCAACCAGAACGGGCCATTTCTTGATCGAATTGCTATCTGCGATGCGAAACGGAACCTGTCTAATAATTTCCCATGTAGAGCACAGAGATTGAGCAAAGATGAGCCCTCAAAAAATATTCAGAAGCCGACATTGCATGAAAAGATGGCTATAGTCGTCGTCCAATGGAATTCATAAAAGTGAAAGAATTACGATCATTGTGAGAACATTTCAATGTAGATATTATAAACACAATAGCATCTCATCACGATGATGGGCACTAAGTGGCGAGAAAACATTTAGTTTACATTTAGAAATACAATAGCATCTCATCACGTATATATAAATCTGTACGCTCTCAACACTACACAATCGAGGATGCTGATCATCTATTGGTTAGCTGTCGTCTTCCATCGTGAGTTCCCATTTTCCATGAAAACATAATTTTGTAAAGCGCTTGAGCGAAAAGAATGTGTAGGCCCAACTTTGTCCACGGTCACTCCGCCTTCGGTCTTTCCGGGAAGGGCGAGATTGTACCAGATTTGTCTGTGATAGTGAAGCCAGTGGTTTGAATAGTGGCCTGATCTCGCAAACCGTTGTGCGAGTTAAAGACGCATCCACTATACCGCTACGATTCTGAATGGAAGACGATTGCGTGGCGCGTTCTCAGGGCACTGATCAACGTCGATCACTTTACTTTCACCTTTATCTGAGGTGAGGTCTGTGCAGCCACCTTGAGTATTTTGGGGGAAACTCATCCACTACTCTATCGAATCGCAGGCTCCCATCGAGACATAGCATTTTTCTCAAATCAGACATCCAACATTTCTACTGCATATAGTTATTTAAAGTTAAAAGGAGCTCAGAAAGCGACCTTATGATGGGCACTAAGTGGCGAGAAAACATTTAGTTTACAACAGATTAGATCGCGATTGATGGCGATTGCTAGCAAATTAATACCACACGAGGGTTCATGCAGAGACTACAGTACTAAGGGCGATGTGAACTATTTGAAACCCGTGACTGCAGTTTGAATTGCGCGCGCACCTGCACATCTAGTCGTGGCGCGGTCGAGGACACTGTCTGGCTTGGAGTGGCCCGTCATATGGGAACACAAGCACAATTCTATCGGAGGGTGTCCATTTGTCCACCGTAACCCGTCGTTATGAAGCACGCGACAGGCGCCCCGCCCCGGTTTTGCGTCAATACGCCCCTTGGCGCGAACTCGGTGCAAACTCGGTCAGAGGACCTAGCAAATAATCTCCGCGGATTTGCATAAGGGCTGAAATGGACAAGATTTCATGGCTATTTGATAGTTCTTGGAGGAGAAGGTATATAAAAGGTAAATCATGCCAAGGGTATAAATTTGTTATTAATAACTAAAATAACTGAGCTGACGACACGTTACGGTAGACAAATGGACACCCTCCGATAGAATCGTTTCTTATATGGGAACCGAGAGAGTGAAAGCTGAAAGCTGCTGAAAGCAGTGGAAATGGTTGAGCAACAGTGATGGCGGCTATTGTACATACAGTGGTTAAGGGTACGGGTCCGTTCGTAGCCCTCGTTTCTACAATGCTTAAGATAAGTTTGAACATCGTTTTGGTTCGATCATTATCGCTCACACTCTCCACTGGCAACGCACTAGTGGTTCATTCACCCCAGAGTTCCTTTCTTAGGTTATGCTTAGGTTTAAGCCTAGGCTTAAGCTTAGCGTACAGGTTGCTTGATGGCTAGCTGTCGTGATTAATGTCGTTTCATGTACCGGGATTTTGCAATGCGTGGTTGCACCTTGAGTTATCGTTTTCCTTCGTATCCTCATCGCTAAGCCTCTTCACCACCCAGAAAGATGTAAGCTCATCCACCCCGGAATCCCTCCCCTATCCTAGCCTAGCCACGCGGCTTCAATACAATAGGTTACTGAATGGTGCTTGACCCATCCAGCTCGTCTTTACCCTATTTCATACCCTCCTGAGGCCCAGTATGGCCGTCTCGCTACCTTTGACGCGCCGCGACCTCGACGCAGGCGCGGGTTTCATATAACAGCGATCGCTAAGGGCCCCTTCAGACTCTGCTGCAGCAATAAATCGAAGTAGAACAACAGGGAATCGTTTACAGTGCGCGCAACGCCACCATGTGGAAAAGGTGAAAACCGACAGGTTCCCACGGTATCATCGATTTGCACCTTTTCTATATGATCGCGCTACTGCCGCAGCAAACTATGAAGGGGCCTTAACATGGAAACTCACTGTGCGCACTCTCTCTCGTCGAACACTCCAAATGACCACTGCCGGCGGATGGTGGTCTCGTAACGAATGACGGTGCCGCCTCCATTGCGGTACTTTATCGACTTTGCATGAGTGCTTAAGTGGAAATATCATGCAAATTGACAAAAAATTCCCTATTTCGAGATAGTGTGACAGAATCAAAGAGCCTGGAACCTACAACTTTCCGGCAATAAATTGGGTCCGCTTTCCTGTACTTATGCTACCAGATGGTAGCAGATGCGATGCCGTTACACTTGCCGTCTCATATCGCTGGAAATTTCAGTGTAAAACGACGAATATAATAATTAATAATAGTTCGTAGCGGAAACATTTCACAAAATAATGAAAAATCCAGTGTCGCTATTTCTACGGATATCACAAGAGTTCCAGCGTAAACGACATCGGGTACAGGGAATCTAATGTGCTCGGTGATTTTCAGTTTCCTTGGCGGGTGAGGTTAAACCTATGCCATCGATGGATCCCGCAACAAGACTGTTCATCAAAGAAAGAGAAGGATTGGAAGCTTATGTAAGCAGCCAAGAGCGACAGCACGGAAATAGTTGTTCAGTCAACAAACGACTACTTTTAGGTGGTGCTTCAGAGAAGGACTTGGTATGATGCGGTTCAGCATTGTAAACAGTACAATCTACGCTTACCATATATTTTTTCGTTCATTCCAATTCCAGTGATCCGAGGTGAGCGATTGCTCTAGGAATTTTTAGGCGACAATTCTCGTTGTTTAACAGAAGTGAAATATTAGACAACTGGATCAATTGTAATCACCGCTTTTCCAGACAAGATCAAGCAGTTGACGGGGAAGATGCCAGACCCCAATGGTGTCCTCTGGCTGAATAGCAAATTTACCGATGGGTGAGTAATGTGAGACGTAGTGTAGCACACTCTTGTGTTTATCAATCAACTAACAAGTGATTGGAAGCCTATTCACCCAGATTGCCATTAACGACACCACTACGGTGGCTCTGCCACATTTCCTTGTTAAGCACCATCTATTAGGAAGTATTGTTACATCGAATGTGTCAAAATTTCGGGAAATTCGATGGTTCCACTCAAAGGTCAAGAACAACAAAAGAAACGACAGCGAGAAACGCGCAGACCTTAATCCAAAGTGTGGTCAGGGAAGCGATCCTATCTTCAAAACAAAAAGGATCGTGATGAGATCTAGGGGTCCACTGCACTCTCGAAATGGTTTAGATCACTAGTCATTGGAGGGTACTCATGGCATGAAAATTATAACAACGTTATATATTAGGTCGTCGAAAAAGTTTCTCGCCACTCAGTTTGGCCGCTCACCAAAATTTTAAAACGGGTCCTGGAATCTCACCTTCATAACCTTTATGTAGGTTGATTTATGAGCTACATATAACACAGTTGTCCTGGTTCAGCACCGCAGGCACTGCAGAGAAAATCGATATTGATTGCAGGTACTTTAAACTGCTTTTTCTTTACGAGCTCATAAAACAACGCATTGAAAGAAGTTCCGGGAATGGCTTGTGCATTATGATAGCTCCCTCAATTGTCTTTCTTAATGCAGCGAAAGTTTGGTTCCGTATATTTAAAAAGGCCTATTTTGGTTTCGAAGAAAAACAGTAGTCGAGGAGGGCCGTTGCTACGGATTACGTGGCTCTTCTGGAGCTGGCTTTAGAGGATGGCCGGCGTAGTACCGTGAGTTGGTAGAAGAACTCGAGAGCCATATACCGTCACAAGCTGCCCGTCTCTGAGGCTTCAGAAAGACAAGGAAATAGGGCACATAGTTGCGGCATGTTCTAGCGGCCACCATCTACAGATGGAGATGGGTGCATGCACGACCATCTCAACTTTCCGAAGAAACTTTCATTCGCCCGGCAATTTGGTTAGTGGCATCAAGAAGTGGGTAGCGTACACCAATCACATGCCAAATCTCCTGCTGTTCACTTGCTGCAAACCAGCGAAAATTTCAAAATCGCAACTCCACCCGAAATGGGCGATGATCGGTGTGCTGCAGGTGAGGCATTCGCTAGAAGCTGCTACATGCAGATGCCCTTTAGAACGGATACAGAGCTTCAAAAGCTTGAAGAAATTTTCGGTGATGGGCCGAAGATCTTCGGGAGACAATCGGTCCCACCCTCGACACAGCGGTTGCTTCAAGGAATCGAAACTGCAGTGACCTTTCATTTTGACCCTAGCATCCAAGGCAGACCACGTGCTGTAGTCCATCGGATTCAAATCAGGAGAAAACGGCGGCCATTCTGAAGACGTGATGAAGCGGGTAAATTGGCCCTACACCATTCCTGTGTTTCAACTCAGTATGAGCAGGAGCGGAGTCCTGCTGGAAAGTCCGTGATGCGTCACCGAAGGCCCAGGAAAGTACCACGGCTTCAAGAATAGCCCGCCGATATACATCTTGATTGATTTTCATCCCCTTATCCATGAAGACAAGGGGAGTTTTGCAGCTGGCGCAGACTCCGCCCCAAACAATGAAAGACTGCGGATTTTGACGACGGCTGATAATGGCAAAAGCACGTGGAGCTAACGTAGACCAGAATGTATCATTCTGGTGACTTCATGCCTGCTCCGCGGTGAACAGCTTCTCATCAGTGAGCAGTATCCGTTCCCATCCGTAACCGGCGGCCGGCAGCCGAAGTTGCTGGCATCGTTACAGTCGTACACACTTGTTTTTGTACGTCAAAAGCTGTGCTTTCTGAATCTTTTAGGGATTGAGTCTGAGCTCCTTTCTGGCTATTCGAGAAGAGGAGCTGCTGCCGATGTCTTGGGCGAGTTTTCTCATGGAAACCTTTGAATTTCATGTCACCCGCTTTTTGATGATTTTGCGGATCCTGAGCGTGTTGACGCTGTACTTCCTTCCTCATCCTGTACGATCGCCTTCATGGCCAAGCTTCCTGAACCGGAGAATCATATTGGAGACGGTCGACTGTGCGACACCGAGCAAGCGAACAATTTCGCATTGTCGCTTTCCCTGGCGGTGAAGCTCCAAAATCGCAGCTCTTTGATTTGACGCTTTCGGAAAATATTCGTGCTCGTCCAGTCGAACTCAAGCCTCACCCACCGAACCGGAGAATGTGCGGAGAAAAATTGCATCGTATTTCCTACCCACATTTTCACACGGAAAAACGTTAAAGTTTCACCACGTTATTTTGGGACACTCGACAAACTCAAGGAAATGGCGATGACGAGCGCTCTTTCAGCAGTGGGTGCTTCACGGTCTGGCTGATGGCACCTACGCCCGCGAGTTTGTTTTTCAGAAAATGCAATCAAACCACTGACAAGGATGTAAGTGTTTTTCTTCGGATTGAACTCTTGAAGCTGTTAAAAGCAGGATTTAAGAGCTGTATAATAAAACATGCCCACTTTAAGAAGTACGGAAAAGTTCTGTTGGGCTATCTTTGCGTAAGAGATCACTACAGTGAGGCTTAACGTAAAGCCAGCAGCACCACATCGTAACAAGGGAACTCAGCTGCAGTCTCTCATAATGAACAAGATTCTACGAAAATAAATGAATTCCAAGATCTTTCCATCCACCACACTACAATTTCGAAAAGACTTGCAGTCGAATAAAACCTTTTCAAAATATTTAAACTTAAAGGACCAAACATGAAAGAGAACTAAGCTCACTTTTGCTGGTTCGATGATCGTTATCCGTGATTTGAAAGAAGACGTCAGCTAATCGACAGCTGAAGCAGGGCTCATCTGGAATCAGCTAGGAAATAAAACTGTAAGACGCATTACTATGATAACTAGCCAGAAATTCATAAAATGATTTCAAAGGTTCTAATTTCCAATGTCGCCGAAACATTGGGTGGTAGATCTGCGCTACTTTCAGAGGCCATTGAAGGGCTTCGACATGTCGCTATATGAAAAACAAATCACTCATGAATCATGAAGAACAATTATTCCATCCTCTGCAAACAATAAAAACATCATCAAAAATATCAATAAAATCTGTATTCCGTGGGACAGCATTCAATTGACGATCAATTTCCGAAATCGTTTCGGAATTTTCAATGGATCCAATCCTAACAATACCGTTTAACCAATCAAATTACTCACCACAGTCGATCCTGTCGAACGGACGATGAAACAGTTCTTACAACAAGTGATAATGACCTATGATAATAGCCATTGCAAGAAACATCAATAAGCGCCAACACTTTGCCTTTACCTTTTCCTTCAGTCATTCGGCTTGCAAAACATCACATCACAAATGAAGTGGAAGAATTCTCTGCCTTCAAGCATAATTGTGCACCACGAAAACACCTAATTGCCCCACCGCATCGTGGCCGCTGGGCGCGCCGTCTTCGCGACGACGAGAGCTCTCAGCAATTTATCAACCCGCCGACTCTATAAGCGTTCTTTCAAAAACTTTTCTATCCTATTTCGTGGAATAATAAGTTCAGTAGATAAGAAAAACACATCTACGAACTACCACCTCTTCATAATAACCTATGCAAAGTTTGTCTGATTTGTCCCATGAGGACGCGCCACGCATTCGTGTTCTATTCATAATCGTGCAGAATACGTACCTGGCCCTTGCAATGACTTGTGGGGCAGCCGCTGTACCACGTCAGTCTTTATTGGGCTGTCGCAGAATCAATTTCGGAAATGAACCGCTCAGTTCAAACTGCAATAACTCAGCTCAAACACAACTTTATGAATAATAGTAAAAACTCTTAGCATCTACTCACCTCTGCCAGTGGAGCGGTAATAAACACAAATCTTTAGAGAAGAAACTAGGATAACGGGAATCAACGAAGGCAGGAAAGCCATTTTCAACATCGGTCAAATCAGCGAGTTTTTTCCTGACGCAAGTATCAAATGCTCGATAAAACGCTAGTCTCTTGATGAAAGGTCAAGAAAGTAATGAGGATGAGGCAGAACAGTATGACTCTGCTGAACCACCAGTTCGCATGAAGCTATGATGGATAACTCCTTTAGTACACCACCACACAGTAATCACAACCTTTTTAGAATGAAGTTTCGTTTTAGGAAACGCTTTGGTGGATCACCCTTATCAACCCAAGCGAATCCCCGTTTACTATTATCATAAAGAACCCATTTTTCATCTACAGCTATAATAAGGTTGACAAACGGTTCATTTCCATAACGAATCAGGAGATTCAAACAGGTGTTAAAACGCGTAAGAC
Organism: Nippostrongylus brasiliensis; assembly: GCA_030553155.1. Lineage (NCBI taxonomy): Eukaryota > Metazoa > Nematoda > Chromadorea > Rhabditida > Heligmosomidae > Nippostrongylus > Nippostrongylus brasiliensis. The sequence continues at coordinate 41,207,816 of CP130733.1, forward strand.
GCTGCTCATCGGCCAATTCATAAGGAATCCATTTTGAGATCATCTTCACTTTGTCGAACTGTTCCAAATGCCATGCGACTGTAAAGTGATGTACACCCAGGTCTTCTGCTGGATTACGAATATTGGCCTCCGGATTTGCTTCAACGGCTGTCCTCAAATCCTATTCATCAAGTGACCACTTGCGACCCTGACCAGCTCTTCTTTCTAGATCGAAATCGCCAGACGCAAATTTTCTAAACCAGAGCTGCACTGTCCGTACGCAAGGACAATCCATCCCAAAAGCTCTGCTAAGGTTACGTGCTACGTCTGCCGCAGGATGTCCCAATTTATATTCATAAAGCATGAACATTCGAAAGTCGCGTCGGTTCATGTTCGAATGGAGCTTTGGAAAAAATCGGCTGCAAAACTAGAGAGAGAGTAACGCACGCTTTTGATAGAGCGGATATTCTCCTACCTGATAGTATGCTTGGCTGTCCTTGAGGCGAGATAATACGGCGTAAAAAAGTTTCCTTCTGAACACACTCAGAAAGCGAAATTAATTTTGCGACAGCCTAATACAGTAGCGGTCAGAAAGATATGTCACTTTTCATTTTTACGCACAAATAGCTCAAATCGAAAAGAGTTTGATACCAGTCCGTAGTTCTGAAAATATGTCGAAACGAACCGTTGCTGCGAACTCGTTGTTTTTTGAAAATATTTTACAGTGATTTTCATATCCTATTTTAAACGAAAATATTTCAATAATCGCTGAACGAAGGATCAATCTAAGACGATGCTCTGATAGAGCGTGATCTACATATCATAAAGTGTTACAAACAATTAATTAAGATCGCCGATCAATGATAGATTTTTCTGAGCAAACATTTTTGTGGTTGTGCGATTGGTGTTCGAGAATGTACAATTTGGCAACGCTCGTGTACAAATCAGACCGGAGTCTTCGGCTGTCCGTCTTGTAAGTCATTTTTTCCACTTTTTCATTTTTTTCTCAATTCCTCTCATGCCTCCGGGTTGCGTATATTCATAGTAGATTTGGTTGCGAATGTCATATCTATCTATAAAACATGAATAAATAAAATCAAACCAACAGCTCTACTTACTGTCATAAAAGCATTTTGGCTGGTTGACCGCCGACAGATGAGTCGATCATTGGATGATTCTCAGTGGGGAGCGCAGACTGACCCTCTCACTGGTGAATTTTAGTTTATTTCCACTTTTCCCACTATCCGTCTCTTACGGCTAGTGGTGTAATAACTCGGGTGGGGCCAAAATGAATGAGAAATCCCTTAAAGACGACCACAATTCATTCGTAACGTAACTGTGTAGATAACGGTTAGATAGGAAGAGCCCCGTTCATACAAAGTCCGTGCATCTAGGGGGATTTGAAATGAAACGGCGATTTTTCCCTTGTTTGGCTGGTTATTTGAATCGGCCATCGTGCAAACTTGTATCGAGAAATGAGTGGGAACGTCTTGAACGCATAAAAGCGAAAGAATTACGCTTATTGTGAGAACATCTCGATGTAGATATTACAAATGCAGTAGCATCTCATCACGTATATATAAATCTGTGTGCTCTCAACACGACACAATCGAGCATGCTGATCATCTGTTGGTTAGCTGTCGTCCTCCATCGTGAGTTCCTATTTTTCATGAAAACATAATTTTGTAAAGCGCTTGAGCGAAAAGAATGTGTAGGATCAACTTTACCCACGATCACTCGGCCTTCGGTCACTCCGGGAAGGGCGAGATTGTGCCAGATTTGTCTGTGATAGTGAAGCCAGTGGTTTGAATAGTGGCCGGATGTCGCAAACCGTTGTGCGAGTTAAAGACGCATCCACTATGCCGCTACGATTCTGAATGGAAGACGAATGCGTGGCGCGTTCTCAGGGCACTGATCAACGTCGATCACTTTACTTTCACTTTTATCTGTTTATCTCAGGCTCCCATCGAGACATAGCATTTTTCTCAAATCAGACATCCAACATTTCTACTACATATAGTTATTTAACGTTAAAAATGAGCTGAGAAAGCGAGTTCACGATGGGCACTAAGTGGCGAGAAAACATTTAGTTTACAACAGCTTGGAGGGCGATAGACGGCGATTGGGGGGGGGGCTGAAATGGACAAGATTTCATGGTTATTTGATAGTTTTTGGAGGAGAAGGTATATAAAAGGTAAAAATGCCAAGGGCATAAATTTGTTATTAATAACTAAAATAACTGAGCTGACGACGCGTTACGGTAGAAAAATGGACACCCTCCGATAGAATCGTTTCTTATATAGGAACCGAGAGAGTGTTGCAAGCAGTGGAAATGGTTGAGCAACAGTGATGGCCGCTATTGTACAGTGGTTAACGGTTCGGGTCCCTTCGTAGCCCTCGTTTTTGCAATGCTTAGGATAGGTTTGAACATCGTTTTCGTTCGATCATTATCGCTCACACTCTCCACTGGCGGGGCACTAGTGGTTCATTCACCTCAGAGTTCCTTCCTTAGGTTATGCTTAGCTTTAAGCTTAGGCTTAAACTTAGCATACAGGTGGTTGATGGCTAGCTGTCGTGATTGATGTCTCTCCATGTACTGCGCTTTTGCAATGCATGCTTGCAGCTTGAGTCATCGTTTTCCTTCGTATCCTCATCGTTAAGCCTCTCCACCACCTGGAAAGATGTAAGCTCATCCACCCCGGAATTCCTCCCTAGTCTAGCCTAGCCACGCGGCTTCAATACAATAGGTTACTGAATGGTGCTTGACCCATCCAGCTCGTCTTTACCCTATTTCATACCCTCCTGAGGCCCAGTATGGTCGCCTCACTCTCTTTTGATGCGCCTCGACCTCGACGCAGTCGCGGGTTTCATATAACAGCGATCGCTAAGGGCCCCTTCAGACTCTGCTGCAGCAGTAAATCAAAGTAGAACAACAGGGGATCGTTTACAGCGCGTGCAACGTGACCATGTGGAAAAGGTGTAATTCGACAGGTTCCCACGGTATAATCGATTTGCACCTTTTCCATATGATCGCCCTACTGCCGCAGCAAACTATGAAGGGGCCTTAACATGGAAACTCACTGTGCGCACTCTCTCTCGTCGAACGCTTCATATGACCACTGCCGGCGGATGTTGGTCTCGTAGCGAATGATGGTGCCGCCTCCATTGCGGTACTTTATCGACTTTGCATGAGTGCTCAAGTGGAGATGTCATGCAAATTGACAAAAAATTCCCTACTTCGAGTTAGTGTGACAGAATCAAAGAGCCTGGAACCTACAACTCTCCGGCAATAAATTGGGTCCGTCTTCCTGTACTTATGCTACCAGATGGTACCAGATGCGATGCCGTTACACTTGCCGTCTCATATCACAGGAAATTTCGAACTCTTCAGTGTAAAACGACGAATATTATAAGGTGGTTGCAAAAGTCTTGCGACACTCTTGCAACATTCTTCAAATTGACAGCAATTTATTCAAACAAAATCTCAGTCAACGATATAATCAATATTCAGATTCATGAATCTTCACCATCTTTAGGGCAACTTCTCAATTCCTCACCGCCAGAACTCTGAGAGTTGTGGCGAAAAAAATTGGCCGACCTCTATTGCCAGTTGCTCTCGGTTGTCGAACTCCATATCTCGAAAGAGTTGCTTTAAGAATCATAGTAAGTGATAATCTGAAAGAGCAAGGTCTGGAAAATAAGGTGGGTGCGGTAGAACTTCCCAGCCTAAATCCTGAATTTTCTCACGAGTCGCTCTTGCGACATGAGGACGAGCGGTCTCATGCGTGAGGTAAACTTTTCCCTTTCAGGACGTTTTTCTCGCACGACGGGAACTTCTTACGCATCCACCTTATTCTCCAGACCTTGCTCTTTCAGATTATCACTTATTCTGGTTCTTGAAGCAACACTTTCGAGATATGGAACTCGACAACCGAGACCAACGGGCAATAGAGGTCGGCCATTTTTTTCGTCACAGCTCTCAGAGTTTTGGCGGAGAGAAATTGAGAAGTTGCCCGAAGGGTGGGGAAGAGTCATAGAACTGAATGGTTATTGTATCGTTGACTGAGATTTTGTTGGAATAAATTGTTGTCAATTTGAAGAATGTTGCAAAAGTGTCGCAAGACTTTTGCAACAACCTATTATAATTAATAATAG